>JAYJLX010100778.1:0-49056 GCA_036873525.1 Chalinula nematifera
GAAAAATTCCAATGAAATTCTTTGCGGTTACAAGTGAATGTGATGCTGAGCGAATCCGCTGCTAGCTTCACCAGGGTTCAATCCGCGCATCTAGCCATCTTTTTTATGGCTTGCTTCTCTGAAGCACGTGCGTATCTGACCCGACCCACTAGTCTACTTGCTTGCAAAACTAGAGAGGAGTGGCTAAAAAAAAAAAAATCTGGCCTGCTGTATTCTATACAAGAAGAGTTTATTATGACCCTTAATTAATAGTGCTACATATCACTAGGTGTTGGAGTTCGTGTTATTACAAGTGTGAATACAGATATTCAATGCATACTTAATTGGCGGCATGTGTTAAGTGATCCACTGTCCTCAGTCTATCCTATAGCTGGCCCTTAACCTTCCTTGTTCATTAATTTCTTCACCTTTCTTATATTAACACAATTACCAGCCTGCCATACTCAAGGTATAATGTTGGCTTGGGATACTATCAAACAGGACATCAGCAAATATTACCTTATTACCATGCATCTTTTACCAGAGGGTTTTGATTGTTTTATGGTGAGGAAACGTCTTCCCAGTCCTCTCACTATTTTGAGGGTGGCATAATCAATTGTATGCTCTATAATGTGCAACATTGTGTGTCGCAGCATAGTCTGGCATACTCTAACACATACAATGCAATACCATATTGAAAATCAGTAATAACATGAAAAAACTACTTTTGAAAATTTTATAATTCAGAAATACAAAAAATAAGACTAACAAAAAGTAGTTTATCTATTAATACTCTAGCTAGCATTTTCTCCCTTCACCTTCAAATACTTTATCATAATTCATCTAAGTTAACCGATTAAGAATTAATAGAAACTTCATGATAAATGCAAACTCTCAATACAACTAAGACTATACCTCGACCAGTATCACCAGTAGAGCAGTGCTGTCGATCAATTGGAATAACAGTGTCGGATATTACAGGATACTGAGAGACCTCAAAGTCCATGTAGGCCTTAAAAATAATCATTAAAAACAAATTAATATACACATGTACCACATTGAATATAGCATATTGAATATAACACATTATGTGTATGAACTGAAGATAAAATGAACAATTATATTTCAATTTCAATTGTGCATGTCCAGTAGATCCTGTAGTAGACATATAGGAAATCAAATGATAACATATTAGCCAAGGCATAGAGGATGCTGCTAGCTGGGGTTACACTTATTAGACTTCCTGCCAGTTGCCTAGCAACGACCAAAAAATGAATTTTTAAGTGGAAATAAAAAGCAAAAGAATCGCTATAATCTTGAGTATAATAATACAATCAGTGGTATAAACAATGTACCTTGATATTTATGGAGTCTTGACGCTGTTCAATGGTTAAACCCACGTCCGTCTTGAATGGAAATGGAATGATATTGAAACCTTCACTGATGACGTTGTCGTACGTTGTCTCGTTGTCTTCATACAAGCGTACACGGAAGGCAGGTTGGGGCTCGCTGCATGGCAATAGCTGGAGCTCTCCCCCGTACTCATAGGCCTTGCACCATACCGTATCGCAGCGCGGCTTATTTACATAACACCCTGTTACTCCCTGACTATTGATTTGCTGGGCAATTAATTCAAGGGCCTTACAGGTTCTGGGACTTAATGGACTATTGGTACTTTCATTAGTAACATTATCATCATTACTGGGAGACGCGGGCTGGGTAGACACTGCAATAAGAATACAAGCAAATGGAAAGTGATACTGTACTATAGGCTAAGGCTTATACAGAAAAACTATAACTCTGCAATCATAGAGCAAATTAAAATAGTTTATATAATATACCTTGATGAAGGATGCATATAACTCCAAGGATGATCAACACCAGTACTGATTTTCTTTGAGCCATAGTATTTTCTTGTAGCTTATAGTTTGTGTAGTCAATTGCTGTATCTTGCACTATATACACTCCAGATAGGATTTAGTTTAGCAGCCCTAGCTAGCTGGGTAGTTAGCAATATTGAGCCCTGCTTAACCACATTTTTTACCACATGTTGTAGGTGGGCTATCAATACAATTACCAGCCTGCCACAGTCTCAAGGTACAGTAGGCTCTGTTTAAGCCTGTGGGATGCCATGCAAGCTATTATACTGATCGATCTCAGCTAATATTACCGGCTCTCAACACTATGTTATTCTACCCATCTTTACCAGAGAGTTTCCATTGCTTTATGGTGAGGAAGCATCTCCCCAATCATCTCACTATTCAAGATGCAACAATAGTGTGCCTCAGACGTAAGTCATACTGTAATACATGCATTTCAGTACCACAAGAAAACTATACTTTTGAAATTTTTACAATTAATTCAAACCAAAAAAATAAGACTTGAATTAAAAATCATACGTTATGCAGTTTATTTATTCTTACTCCAGCATTTTCTCTAATTCACCTTTGAAGTTAATACTTCATCATAATTCATCTAAATTAAGAATTAATTAAAAATTCATGATAAATGCACTCTCCATACAACTATACCTCGATCCGTATCACCAGAGCAGTGCTGTCGATCAATAGGAATCAGAGTGTCAGATATTACAGGATACTGAGAGACCTCAAAGTCCATGTCAACCTTATATAATAATCAAAACAAATATAATACATTGAGTATATAACACATTATAACACATTGAATATACCAATATTCAATTTCAATTGTGCATGTTCAGTACATATATTCAGTAGTAGAAATCAAGTGATAACTACATAGTCTGGTATAGGGGGTACTATACTGAGGTTGCAGTTATAATTATTCTTTACACTATAAGGCTTCCTGTCAGTTGCTTAGCAACGACCACGAAAAGTTTTTTTTTTAAGTAGAAACAGAAAGTAAAATTAATAATCCTTATAATCTTGAATTGTAACAATCAGTGGTATATATAGACTACGCACCTTGATATTCATGGAGTCTTTATACTGCTTAATGATAAAAATCAAGTCTGTTTGCTTTGGGAACCGGAACGGAACGATATTGGTACCCTCATTGATTATCTTGTCGTATGTTGTCTCTTCATCATCATATAAGCGTACATGGAAGGCAGGTTGGGGCTCATTACATGGCAGCAGCTGGAACTCATACCGGTACTTAAAGGCCTCGCACTGTATCGTATCACAGCGCTTATTCAACTGACAAACCCTTACTCCGTAATCGCTGATTTGCTTGACGACTGATTCAAGGGCCTTACAGGTTCTGGGACCTAGTGATGGACTATCATCACTTTCATCAGTATCATTATCATCGTTATTGGGAGACGGCTGGGTAGACACTGCAATAAGTATACAAGCAAATAGAAAGTGATAAGCTAGGCTTACAGCAATTACTACAATTCTGCAATCATAGAGCAAATTAAATAATATATAGTTTATAAATATATACCTTGATGGAGGATGCACACAACTCCAAAGATGATCAACACCAGTACTGATTTTCTTTGAGCCATTGTCTTCTCTTGTAGCTTATAGTTTGTATAGTCAATTGCTGTATCACGTACTCGAGATAGGATTTAGTTTTAGCAGCCCTAGCTAGCTTGTTAGTTAGCAATAATGAGCCCTGCTCTAACCACATTTTTTACCACATGTTGTAGGTGGGCTTAATTTCACTGCGTGGGTGGAAACTTTAAAAGTGGTTTCAGTGGTTGATAATTATTAGAACCCAATACAAGTATTACAAAAATATTAAAACACAAAAAAAATACAACAACTGATTGTCTCAGAAATAAGCTTAAAAATTTTGAATATAGGTGATTTAAAAAAAAGATATGATAAAACAATGAACATAATGTAAAAAAATATGTCTTTGTCTCTCTCATCCTGTAATGGAGGACGAATCATGGGATTCACCATCAGAATCCGACGAGCTGGAACTGCTCCACTCATTTTCATCTTCTCCCTTCTTACGATATCTATAATAAAGATAGTAATAACAATACTACTCATCTATACTAAAGATATTTGTATTTGTAATAATGCTATACAAAACGCAATGTTGAAAGTTACAAACCTTGCAAATTCTTCAGCATTCTTGATCTCTACAGTGAGAAAACACACAGTTAAATATGGCAGTCAGTAACCAATACAACTATCACGCAGCACTTACCTTCCCTCTCTGCGTAATAGACCTTCTGTCTCTCTCCAACGAAACACAGCAAACAACAAAAGCAACATAGACAGCAGATACACAGTACAATGGCTCCACAGATAGCTATCAGCACTATCACCCATACTTCAAGCCCTTTGTCTTTCTTCCCACTGCCTTCCACTACCGGTAAGATCTCATCGATATTGAACGCAATCTCAGGACTTGGTTCACTAGAACCTGCTTTGTTTCGAGCTAATACTGAGAAGTAGTAGGTTGCCTCAGCTGTGAAATTGGTGAACCTATACCAGGATTCCATTGTTGTAACTCTGCTCCTACCATGTCTCGTCTCTTTGGCATGGCCATCGATATGTTCAGTCCAAGACAGCACGTATTCATCGACTGGTGTTATCCGTGATATACTACTGTTCCAACTGACATTGATAGCCCTCCCTTCATCGATGAATACCGGATTGTTCATGGTAACTGGGTTCGGAGGGTGCCCTATACAACACAGCATAGATAATAATGACTACTACTAATATTATTCATAACAGCAAGAAGACCTATTGACCCTACTACATGCATAACCACAGTAATATCAGTCAGTTTATGGGTTAAATTAATTAATTATTTATAATCATGAATATTTAATGAGAAAAACTTTATTTTAGCTATGTAAGTTACACATACCTTGTACAAATATGTGGAATATGAACTGGAGTCGATCTGAGGAGCATATGTATTTGTATTCATCCTCCAGTAGCAGTCCTGTTGATATAAAGTCACCATTACTAGCGATTGATAGTCTATCTGATAGACTTGGCAGACAGTGGTAACCCAGGACTGATGGCGGGAACTTCCCCGGGACAGTAAATGGAGTCAGCCAATCAAATCGTTCAACCACTACAAATGACAACTTTAATGGTTAATGTATATTCTTTATATATGCTGTATGTATATACCTTTCACTATTAACTGTACATTTGATGAGTTGTAATTACTGTACTGATTATAGGGGGTACACTGGTATCTCCCACTGTCTGTAATGGACATCCTATCAATAGTCAGACTAGGTCCCACAGCATCAGGTATCACATGACCATCTTTCATCCACACGTAAGTGAAGTTATTGGGAATTCCTTTAGCATTACAGTAGAGGGTGATGGCAGAGTTGAAGACTCCCTCGAGGTTGCTGTCGGCAACACTAACATAAGCAGGTGCTATGGATAATAAAAATTAATTAATCTAAGCACATATAGTTTATAAATAGTTATCTAAAAGTTATTAATTAATTAATTATGATATATTGTGGTATCCTGTCCCTTTAAGCTTTAGCTTTTATATGGGTGTGGCCTGTAATACAAACCTCCATCCTCCATCCTCAGACTAACCATAAACTTCAATATCAACTATAACTGTGATGCTACTATCAGTTGATGTACAGGTATACTCTTGAGAGTCATTGGCTGTCAGTCCCGGACTCAACGCAAGGAATCCATCTCTCGTTATCTCTCCATTAGGTAGGGGCGGGTCACAGACATACCCATTACTGACAGGTGGCATCATAGCTTGGTTAAACTCGTTCAGCGCATTTACCAAAACATTTTCGACTATAAAACAGATTAAAAAATAGTAATAAAAATTATAATATTATAGCTAACAATATAACTCACATCTCCCCTGTATTATAGTAGTTGAAGTATTATATGTTCCTCTGGTATTACTAGGGATACACTCATATTCACCGATATCATTGACAGTTAGATCAGTAATATTTAACGATGAACCATTCTGTCCATCCAATACTAGTCCATCCTTTCTCCAAGTGTATGTAATATCATTGGGAATACCACTGGCTGGACACTCAATGACACTATCACTACCGATATTGATCACAGTAGTAATAATAGGATTAGCCACCTCAACATATGCTAGAGCTGAAGAGGAAGAACAAAAGAAATAATGAAATTATATTGTATAAAATATATTAAATATTAGCTATCAATCTATAAAATGATTCTTTGACGAGCTAGAGTAGCGTTTAACAATTTAATAAAAAGACAGTTGACGGATTTTAGCTTGATAATTTTAGCTTCTTAAGTCACGTTAATCGCAATAGATCAAACCACGCCCATCAATGTATAACACGATCTAGAGTTCACACATGGGCATTTGTGCATACACAGTAAACATTAGAACTGGGATTTAATTTACAATGAAGTAAAGTTTAACATTTTCTTTCCAAAACCATCAAACGCCTAAGTTTCCTTCTTGTCAAAGAATCACCTTATACGGAAAGGGAGTTGTGTGTGTTACAATGAAATAATGTAATTATACTGCAACTTAATTACTAGTGTAGTTTCTGTTTATTCTATAAACAAGGGAATGTTCCGGTTATATAGTAAAAAAGCATTGAAGCTAATCCCATAATGAAATTAAGTACAACTATACCAACACACATAATTCTACAAAGAAATTGAGATATCCTTTCAAAGTAATTTGAGCTGCTGTCAACAGCTAGTCTGTGTGACCCCAATGTAGTAACAAGGTCCTGTTTCACATTATTTCAACCCCGCATTTCCTTATAAGGAAGATATCAACGAATGTTGTAGGTATAGTAAAGGGGAGATAAACAAATAATTAACCTACTACTACACAGTAATTAAGATGTCAGTGACCGCAATATCCTCAAAAATGCTCATGTACACAAGTTAGATCAGTAATGTACTATGTACTACCCTGTGCTGTTACATGTAAGCAATGCATTAACTGCTGATATCAAACAAACAATTTCCCACATAAGTAGTTAACACGCACCATAAACTTGTAGATCAACAACAATTGTAGCATTATTAAAATCAGCTGATGTACAGGTATACTCTCGTGAGTCACTAGCGGTTAGTCCAGGACTCAAGATGAGGAATCCATTTCTCGTTATCTCCCCATTAGGTAGGGGCGGGGCACAGATATACCCATCACTGACAGGTGGTAGTAAGGAACTGTTGTGGCCATCCAACGCACTCACTTCAAAGTTATCAACTGCAAATAGAAATCGACAATCCAAAGATAAGAATTAGAATTAAATAAAATAAGAAACTCACAGCGGAGTCCAAGAAGTGTTCGTGAAGTATTATATGTTCCTCTGGTATTACTAGGGATACACTCATATTCACCGATATCATTGACAGTTAGATCAGTAATATTTAACGATGAACCATTCTGTCCATCCAATACTAGTCCATCCTTTCTCCAAGTGTATGTAATATCATTGGGAATACCACTGGCTGGACACTCAATGACAGCATCACTACCAACGTTTCCTTGCATTGTGCTGACTACATTGAATCCCTCAACATAAGCCGGAGCTGAAAGAATAGGTAAAGAACTTTACTTCACGGTAAAATTTCAAACAGCATCAAAGAATAACTATCCAATTCAGTAACAATTAGATTAATTAACCCTTTACAGACTTATAGCAAACTATCAGTAAACTATGTTATAGCTACATATATAAGCACAATTAAACACATGTATAGTTATATATATATACAGTTAAACACATGTATCCACTATTATAGCAGTCAATACACACTATATACAGGATATATCATGTGTATACATGAAACAATATACTCTACTAAACAAATTGAGTATCAGATATTGCCAAGTGGACTAGGTAGTTCTACTGGTAGATCAAACAGAACTATACCAGTTCAACACATATGTACTAGCTACCAGGGATACCTTTTTTACATGTAAACTGGCTATAGCCTTTCCTTGAATTCCTGGATCTACAACTACAGCTTACCGAATTCCTCTAACTCTATAATTAAAGTGCCGTTAATATCGTTTGACGTGCAGTTATAGGAACCCCCAGCTGCAGGGGAGCCAACTATCGACAGGTCACCTGACACAGTGATACGACCATACGGTATTGCAGGGGTGCAGTCGTATCCAGAGGGGGCGGGGGGTGCAAGGGATGAGGTGTTCCTGATTGTACCGTCATCGAAGTCTAGTATATTAACACTCAAGGTCACTGGAGAGGGGAGCATGATAGATATATACATGTAAAACAAAAGTCAAAACAATCTTTTAATCACAAAATAAGATGCAAAAAAAAAACTGCTTAAAAAGCCATTATATACAATGATTACAAGAGTATCACTACATGTATGTACAGTATAAATACTTTCATGATACCTTTAATATTGACTAGTACTGTTGATGTATTGTGAGTGCCTTCCGAGTTACTAGGTACACACTCGTATTCTCCGATGCTTTCTGTTGTGGCCTGAAATGAGTAACTACCAGTTGAACCTGTGGTTGTCAGAAAACGGCCATCTTTGTTCCAAGTGTACTGGATCGATGAGGGAATTCCCCCCGCAATACACTCAATGGTCACCAGCGTTCCAACGCTGACTGAAAGATCAGGTGACACACTGATAACATACGCCTTAGCTATAACAATCAATAGATAGACAGACAGAAGATAGACAGACAGACAGACAGAAGATAGACAGACAGACAGATAGAGAGAGAGAAGAAAGAGTTAACAATAGCACAGGAAAAAAAAAATAGTGAGTTAGCAAAGAAGGGTTAAATAAATTAATTATTAACTCTTTAATTACAGTGGTATAGTCGTGGTAACGTACCTATGACTGTCAGTTCGAAATAAATGAATCCATTTAAGCTCTGTGACGTGCATTGATATTCTCCATCAACAACATCAGTACCAGCTGAGGTCACCAGGTCTCCCGACTCACTAAGCTCCCCATACGGCAAAGAAGGGGTACAGTTATACCCTCCCACCATCATTGGGGCAACTGCAACACGACTGTCTACAAGACTGTTTACCTTTACCTGGGGCACTATAAGGTCAGGTCAAAGGTAAAGAGCAATAGAGGAAAACAGAAATTGTTTCAGTTAGGCCATTTTATTGCATATGCAGTGGAACCCTGTACCCAACTGCAGACACCATATTGGAAGTATAGTTTTACATAGGATTGCCACATTCAGGACAAAGTTAGTGTTCTCATTCAAATCCACATACAGTAACAATATATATATTACTATTAAACTCTATACTTACATCTAACATCCACCTGCATGGTCGAGCCATCCACTGTACACTGATCCATAACCAGTGAGCACTGGTATCTACCAATGCTATCAATAGTTACATTATCAATAACCAGAGTGTTCCCAGGATTAACCTGTAGAAATACATCGTCCAGCGTCCAGCGGTATTGATTGACCGTGACGCCATCGACTGTGGCACACTGCAAGGTTAAAGCAGTTCCCAGCTCGGATATGATTTGATCCATTGTATTGTTGAAGTTCAATGCTATTGTGAAATAATAAAAATAATCATTTATTTTATGACTAAACTAAACTATGTGGCTTGGGATAATAGCATTCCAGTTGCTAAACATGGAAGAAGGTCTCCATTAAATCAAATTACACCCTGTCTAACAGACAAGGGTTGAATGAAAGCAGCACATGTGCGGAAAACAAACAACACTCTTTTCCAGTAAAAATCATTAAAACCAGCTTCGTAATGTAAACACGGTTATCCAAAATCACATTTAGCTAACAGAAGTTTGTCCAACAGTACACCCACGCACAAACATTTGGTTTATACCCTTTAACAAAGGAAACTGCAACTAACACTACGCCCACACATTTAATTAAATAATTACTTTACACACTGCTATGTACACAAACAAGGTCAGCAGCTAGTCCATGTATTCCGACAACCAACACTCACCGGTGACTTCAATTTCCAAGACAAACTTGATAATACCAAAGGAACAGGTATAACGGGCCTCACTATCAGCCATGCTGATGTCGGAACTGACAGAGACTGTACCAGTTGTGGACAGCTGCACTGCCGAGGGTAACGAGGGGGTGCAGTCGTAGGGTACAGTTACACTGGGAACCACATTGGACTTGTTGTATCCACACAACTGATTCTCCATCAACACTTTAACTGTCGTAAAAATAAAAAAAATCGTTATCAACAAAAATATGTTAAAAGATGACATGCAGCTGTTGTTGAAATTGCTAGCTTCAGTTGGTAGTAACTAAAACTTTCAGGTGGTGACAATTTTGAATTCTTGGTAAGCGTTTCTAACAACTTGGTTTGAAAACACACGTACACGAAACCATTAAAGTATTCACACTATAAAACAAGTTAAGATATTATATCCTTTAGAAAATGCAATCAAAGCGACTAGCATTCAACACTAGCAGAAGTGAAATAATATATATATCTTCTATGAAACACAGCTACGCATCTACGTCTGTGGAATGGATAACATCCAATTATCCATTGAAATGCTATGATAATATTCCAAAAACATTAATTTCTGCTAATATGCTTACCATCAGGGGCTTCAGTTTATGCTACCTTACGTCCACTTGTCAAGTTTCTTGGAAGCATGCAATATAATAATATAAACAGCTCGTGAGGGATCGAGATGAAGAATGCACGCTTCAAAGATAAACAGACTAAAAACATATAATTAGCTTTCTTACAGATATAATTTTAGATTGGTAGCACGCAGAAAACTTGTACCACTTCAACTAACACGGCTGACATGCACTTACAATCAGCAATGATACAGCAGGCACACATACATGTGAGTATGTGTACTCAAGCAATCAGTGTGTCATGCATGTACTATGTATGTATAAGTGTGCAGTTTATTATGAGTACAAATGATTGCATTGTGTACTGTGAGTACGTGTGTACATATATAAGTGTGTACATATGTATGTGTGTATGTGTGTATATGTGTATATAATACATGTATACTGTATACCTTTAACAATGAGTTCAAATGTGTACACATCAACAGAGTAGTCCAGTATGGTCCCAGTAATGAACTCCAACTGGTACTGACCCGAATCAGCAATGGATACATTACCAATGGTCACAACAGTTTGACTAGCGGACACTTCAACTGAATACTTGTCCCCGAGGGATACAACCTCACCGTTAAACCATAGGTTCGTCCGATACGTATCCCCAGGTGTGGTATACATGAATTGTGCCACGTCGAGTCCGGATTCCACCAATTCAATGGCTGGGGTATGTAGAGTTAGTGAAGGGGGTTCAGTAGCAGGTGCTGTGTGTGTGTATGTGTATGTGCGAGTGTGTGTGCATGTGGGGGGGGGGGGGAGGATATACTTGTATATAATTATGAATATGTGTACGTAACTAATTGTTGTACAAATAATAAATTACTGACATTTCAATTATTGCGAAAAATTGCATATTTTCTATCCAGTACAAAGGAACGGAAGACAATAAAATGAATGCTTTATAGTTAAAAGTCTTCGTCAGGAACACAATACATGCATCTTCGTTTAAAATGTTTTCAATACAAATAAAGTCCGGCTAAACTAATTACGTACATGTACTTTCAAATAAATGATACAATAAATTATTAAAATTTACTTTCATTGCAATCATTCCATAAGGTACAGTTCAATTACAATCCTGTTTTCATATTCTTTATAAATAATTATATCTACTTTTACATTCTTGTGTAGCTGTGCCATTGTATATGTATAGCTCTCACGTTACAGGAATTGAGGATATTGGAGACAGAGAACAAGTCTGAACATAATGTAACAAAGCCCAAATACTATACAAACACAATAATTCCTTCCTACATAGTCTGTATCAGGGTATTTTTCCTGTTACTATAACACTGTTGACTGGGAGAATTTCATCTGTAAATAAAATTTTGTTTCTATTTCTACTTTTATTTATTGTCTTTTTTTTGTTTTATTGAGTATGATTTATACAGCTCTATTTATTGTTGTGCAAACAATAATTCAAAATGCCTAAATGTAGTCGTTTGAAAAACCACAATGAAAATTTCTCTTACGGTTTTGCTTACTAACCTGGGCCCAGTAAAAATGAAGAAACTCGCACATCTCGATTATTGCTGCGAGTCTGGCACACATAGCTGACATCGGGATCCCTGTAACTGGGAGAGAGCGTGGTGAGGTCCAGTTTGAGGTTTGTATCACCAAATAACGACATTCCACTGGCAGCAAATAAAGGACTACCATCAATATACAAAATGGAAGTCCCATGATACCACCTATGAGAGAAAATTAAGGGAAACAAGAGAGTAAGAGCTAGGGGAAGCATCGAATGATATTGTTCAATACACACATACACACAAGATCCAATGATATAGTTTAGTGGGTGAATTGTATAATTATAATACACGCATGTATGATAAGTGAGGAACTAGTAGCTAACAGTTTAATAATGTATCAAACAGCTAGGGTTGTATATACACTGCCACAATACAATACATCATACTATAGTTACTGTTAATTATATATTTCATTATACAGAGCATGTTTACAGATTCATATGCTGAACATATAGCAAGTAGTTCAACTAACACAAGGTTAAATTGACTCCCTTGTCGACCATCTCTAACGACACATGGCAGAATAACAGAAGTCTGGTTCGGATCTATGTGATATTGTTCCGGGGGAACTAAAGCGAACAGGTCATCTTCTGCTGGCGAGCCAACCTCAGCTACAGAAATAATTATTAATATTTTAAATTAAGGAATAAATGGGGGCATTACAAAAATGCAGTTTGGTAATACGACAACTAATGGCTAATGATACAATAAAGAACAATATGACAATTATTTATATGATAATCTGATGAAATATGCAATCGAAAATGCAAACAATTAAGCTATTGATAAAATAGCATGCATACTTTAATAATAGCAGTGGTGATATGACACGATAAAGGTCTATGATGTGTGGACCACACTACTGATCTGTAGCCCAAGAAAAAATTTAAGTTTCATCACTGTTCATCTCTTGTACTTTGTGATGTTGCCACTTGCCAGAAATAGTTAACAAAGCGTGTATGAACGCAAACACAGTTATTTGGCATGCATGCACGTACAATACTAATTTAATTTACTACAAGGTAACACTGAATGACATAACCCTCAGATAATTGATCAAACTGAAGCCAGTGGAAAAAACAAACACAGTTTAAATTTTAGACATAGCTTGCATACTTGTGATGTTAGCTGTGGCCCAGTTACTGTGGACGACTTCATCCAGGCTCTCAGAGTTGCGGGCAATGCAACGGACTTGCAGTCCATGGTCAGCCATTGAGGGATTGAGTCTTTGATAGTATCCAGTGTGATCATACTGGATTATGATATCCCTCCCTGAGTCATCGTTGAAGTCAGTGTAGTTATTTACGATGCCATTAGGTTCTATTACTTGCCATGTAATGATTGGTTTGGGACCTCTGAAGGTTTTTGATAAGGTACAACTGAAGGCAAGTGCCTCGTACGAGTACGGTGGAGTGGTTGAAGGGTTAATCTTTGCTATGTGATCCATGGGCTGTTCATCAAAACCTCTTGCACCTAAAAAAAGGAGCAATTTAATGTTATATCACTTTAAACACTTTATACTTACTGTAACTGGTTAGCAATATGGGAGGAGATGCTTGTAGTATTACTGTATTATTGGACTCCAGTCTCGCTATACACTGGTAGTATCCATCATACTCAGTACTGTACCGCGGAATAGACAATGTATCAGCAGTTACTGATGTATTGAAGGGCTGTGTTTGTTCTATTGTGGATATGCTAGCACTGTCCTTGGTCCAGTCTGTAACAGTTACAAGACCATCTGTACCAGTTGACGAGAGGATACAATGAAGGGTGATCGGTTCCCCTTGTGAAGGCTGTCTGGTTTGGCCTGTCATGGACGAATCTCCGGGGAATAGTTGAATTTGACAGAGTCCACCTGTAGGAAAAGGAAGAGAGTACTTATTTTGTATTATGGTCGTTACTTATAACTCATACCTCCGACAGCTGCCAAAATATACAAGACACAGAATTTTGTAAGCATCATGTTTAAGTTTTTGCACTTTTTTACTTATGCAACCACTTCTACAACTTGTGAAGTTCATCTCTATTTTATACTGGAGTGGAGTCGACTCTTTAGACCACGTGCTGACTAATAATTGCTGACAATGCAATATGGGCAGGGCGAGTGGGCGGCTGATAACAAATAAATTATACAAAAGCAAATAAAATTACTGATCCATACAATTTAATATCAGCAAAGTGTATTTTAAAGAAAAATCTTTTGTCCAGCTTGCAGCAAGATCAGTACCACTTCATCAAGGAAGGAATGGTCCCCAGAATCCACCATATAGGTTCATGGCTACCTGGCATGCTGCAGGCCATGTCTTCCCTCTATCTGGATCAAAGTAACCTTTCTGATAATCGGTTAACTTGGTATGCATGGTTTTCAGCATGTCAGGCATTTTGGTAGCAAGGTTCTTTCTCTCTTCCGGATCATCCATAATGTTGAAGAGACACCCTTCATCACCACAATGTTCCACAGCTTTGATGCCTCCCTTGGGATTCGTCTGGTTCGGATATTGTGGACCGGTCCATCCCGCCTGATCCACATTCCCCAGTATGATCTTATACTCACCACTGATTAGTGTATTTTTATTAACTGGGACATCTTTACGAGGGGACATGTCTGTCTTGCCGGATACATATGGCCACATGTCCAAGCTGTCCACTGGGGGTAGTTTAGCCTTAGCTGCTGCTTCATCTGTTGGATCAACACCTGCTAAACCACAGAATGTGCCATACCAATCAGCAAGATGGATATATCCATCGGCTTTCTTTCCTCTCTGTCCTTCTGGTAGGTACCCTCCAGACACGAATGCATTGACCCTAACCCCTCCTTGCCAGCTACTCAACTTGCCACCTCTAAGGGGGAAGTTATTAGCCCCACCCCCTGGATATTCTGGTCCACCATTGTCACTACTGCTAACAAACAATAGGTTATCCCAAAGTCCTTTATCCTTTAATGCTTTAACTATATCACCAACTACATCATCAAGATAATTCACCATTGCATGATATATCTGTCTATCTTCATCCTTTATGAAGTCGAATTTTTTCTTATAATCATCAGGTACCTGTAATGGTGTATGTACAATGTGAGGAGCATAGTACAGGAACAATGGTGTAGAGGGATCGTGCTGCTTTATCACATCCAAAACATGGTCACGGAACATGGCTTCTTCATACCCTGTTCCATTGGATTTGTTAGCAGGCAAAGTATAGTTCCAAAGGTCAACCACAGGTTTCTTATCGCAAGCCCCAACAAATTCGGTATAGTAATCATTATCATGATGGAAATAGCCGAAAGATGAATCGAACCCTCTTCCCTTGGGGGTGTGGTCAGGTGTTGCCATTCCCGCATCCCATTTCCCAACCTGGTGTGTTGCGTATCCTGCTTGCTTAAGCTTACTGGCTAAACCAGTCATGTTACGAGGTATACCAGCAAAGCCTGAGACTGGATCTTTGGGATTATGAACATCTGGAGCTAGGTTCAGGTCATTAACGTGTATTGGTAGCCTCCCACTCATGAGACAGGATCTGGAAGGGGAACAGAACTGGTAGGCATAGTGTTGATCAAGTTCCAATCCATTCTTAACCAGGTCATCAATGTTGGGCGTGACAACCTCTTTAGTAGGAGGGTTACGATGGTACCCTACATTGGCCCATCCCCAATCATCCACTAACATAAAGAACAGATGTGGCTTAGTATCACCAGCACATAGACCAATCACAAGGAACACCAATAGAACACTGTGGTATGAAACAGCCATTTTTGCAACACTAGCTCACGAATTGACTTGACCTGAGTGTATTGTTTTAGTGCATGATATGCATATGCAAAATTCATAAGATCATGTGCAAAGTATAATTATACATTAATGATATTCAGTACTGACTACTTTTAGTAACTAGATTCTATTCATTATAATAATAATATATGGCAAAATGTAAAACATAGCACCTGCGTGTATATACAATAGTACAGACTTAGTGTATAGATCACATTCAGCGTAGCACTGGCATATTGCATGCAATTAGCATACTAGATCTATATCAAATCTTAATTATTTTAAAAAAGGACCCCAAAAGCCGCCATATTTGTTGAAAGCTACTTCACAAGCCCCTGGCCATTTGCTTCCACGATCAGGATTGAAATATCCAGCTTGATATTTTTCAAGCTTGGCTTTCATTGTTTTCAGCATATCGGAATCGGACGTAGCAAGGTTCTTTCTTTCTTCAGGATCTTCTTTGATGTTGAACAGACACCCTGAATCACCACAGTGCACAATAGTCTTGATACCACCTGATGGATTAGTCGTGTTGGGATACTGTGGGCCAGTCCATCCCGCCTGACCTACGTTTCCTTGTATAATCTTATACTCACCACTGATTAGTGTGTTTTATGTTAACCGGGACATCTTCACGAGGGGACATGTCTGTCTTACCGGATACATATGGCCACATGTCCAAGCTGTCCACTGGGGGTAGTTTAGCCTTAGCTGCTGCTTCATCTGTTGGATCAACACCTGCTAAACCACAGAACGTACCGTACCAATCAGCAAGATGGATATATCCATCGGCTTTCTTTCCTCTCTGCCCTTCTGGTAGGTACCCTCCTGACACGAATGCATTGACCCTAACCCCTCCTTGCCAACTGGTCATTTTACCTCCCCTTAGAGGGAAGTTATTAGCCCCACCCCCTGGATACTCAGGGCCACCATTGTCACTACTGGTAACGAACAATAGGTTATCCCAAAGTCCTTTATCCTTTAATGCTTTAACTATGTCACCGACTACATCATCAAGATAGTTCACCATTGCATGATATATCTGTCTATCCATGTCATCAATAAAATCAAACTTCTTCTTATAATCATCAGGTACCTGTAATGGTGTATGTACAATGTGAGGAGCATAGTACAGGAACAATGGTGTAGAGGGATCGTGCTGCTTTATCACATCCAGAACATGGTCATGAAACATGGCTTCCTCGTATGCTGTACCATTGAACTTATTCGCGGGAGTATCATAATTCCACAAGTCAACTACACTGGTTTTATTACATTTTTCTGCTGTTTCATCATAATAGTCATTTGCATGATGGAAATAGCCGAAAGACGAATCGAACCCTCTTCCCTTGGGGGTGTGGTCAGGTGTTGCCATTCCTGCATCCCATTTCCCCACCTGGTGTGTGGCGTATCCTGCTTGTTTAAGCTTCGTACCTAAACCTGTCATGTTACGAGGTATACCAGCAAAGCCTGAGACTGGATCTTTGGGGTTATGGACATCTGGAGCTAGGTTCAGGTCATTAACGTGTATTGGTAGCCTCCCACTCATGAGACAGGATCTGGAAGGGGAACAGAACTGGTAGGCATAGTGTTGATCAAGTTCCAATCCATTCTTAACCAGGTCATCAATGTTGGGTGTGACAACCTCTTTAGTAGGAGGGTTACGATGATACCCTACATTGGCCCATCCCCAATCATCCACTAACATAAAGAACAGATGTGGCTTAGTATCACCAGCAGTACACAAACCAACTACAAGGGACACCAATAGAACACTGTGAAATGAGGTAGTCATCTTTGCACAGTTAACTTGACCTATACTGTTTTAGTGCATGCTGAGCATATATGTAGCATTGCAGTATATTCATTACGATCATGTGCAAAGTATAGTTAAGAATAATGATATTCAGTACTGATCTAAAGTATGGCACCATTGCAATATTATATTATTATCAGCATAGCATAATGCATAGGCTAATCAATAAATCTTATTTCAAAAAAGGACCCCAAAAGCCTCCATATTTGTCAAAAGCCACTTCACAAGCCCCTGGCCATTTGCTTCCACGATCAGGATTGAAATACCCAGCTTGATATTTTTCAAGCTTGGCTTTCATCGTTTTAAGCATGCCAGAATTGGATGTAGCAAGGTCCTTTCTTTCTTCAGGATCTTCTTTGATGTTAAACAGACACCCTGAATCCCCACAGTGCACTATAGTCTTGATACCACCTGATGGATTAGTCGTGTTGGGATACTGTGGGCCAGTCCATCCCGCCTGACCTACGTTTCCTTGTATAATCTTATACTCACCACTGATTAGTGTGTTTTATGTTAACCGGGACATCTTCACGAGGGGACATGTCTGTCTTACCGGATACATATGGCCACATGTCCAAGCTGTCCACTGGGGGTAGTTTAGCCTTAGCTGCTGCTTCATCTGTTGGATCAACACCTGCTAAACCACAGAACGTACCGTACCAATCAGCAAGATGGATGTATCCATCGGCTTTCTTTCCTCTCTGCCCTTCTGGTAGGTACCCTCCAGACACGAATGCATTGACCCTAACCCCTCCTTGCCAGCTGGTCAACTTGCCTCCTCTAAGAGGGAAGTTATTAGCCCCACCCCCTGGATACTCAGGTCCACCATTATCACTACTGCTAACAAACAATAGGTTATCCCAAAGTCCTTTATCCTTTAATGCTTTAACTATGTCACCAACTACATCATCCAGATAGTTCACCATAGCATGATATATCTGTCTATCCTGGTCATCAATAAAATCGAACTTCTTCTTATAATCATCAGGTACCTGTAATGGTGTATGTACAATGTGAGGAGCATAGTACAGGAACAATGGTGTAGAGGGATCGTGCTGCTTTATCACATCAAGAACATGATCGTGGAACATGGCTTCCTCATACACTGTTCCATTGAACTTAGTTGCAGGAGCATCATAGTTCCATAAGTCAACTACACTGGTTTTGTTACATTTTTCTGCTGTTTCATTATAATAATCATTTGCATGATGGAAATACCCAAAAGACGAATCAAACCCTCTTCCCTTGGGGGTGTGGTCAGGTGTTGCCATTCCTGCATCCCATTTCCCGACCTGGTGTGTAGTGTATCCTGCTTGTTTAAGCTTCGTACCTAAACCTGTCATGTTACGAGGAATACCAGCAAAGCCTGAGACTGGATCTTTGGGGTTATAAGCATCTGGAAGTAGATTTTGGTCATTAACGTGTATTGGTAGCCTCCCACTCATGAGACAGGATCTGGAAGGGGAACAGAACTGGTAGGCATAGTGTTGATCAAGTTCCAATCCATTCTTAACCAGGTCATCAATGTTGGGTGTGACAACCTCTTTAGTAGGAGGGTTACGATGGTATCCTACATTGGCCCATCCCCAATCATCCACTAACATAAAGAACAGGTGTGGCTTAGTATCACCAGCAGCACACATGCCAATCACAAGGAACACCAATAGAACGTTGTGATATATCATGCTTGTGCAGCTAGACTTGGTAATGTACAGCTAAACAAAGACTGTATAGCTAGATCTAATTATATTGCATACATATATTCATTAGTGATATCATGTGCATCTGCTGATAAGTGTTTTATAAATTCATTGCTGACAACAATATTCACCACAAGCAGAAGGTAAAACAATTGCAGACATATGCAGCCTTGAGCCACACCCTCCATATGAATGAGGCATAAATATAAAGGCTAATTAGTCTAAGGCGTGGCTGCATTCTAAAATGCTGCATTCAGCTTATTCGAGCCCCTCCCTTCAATGCTCTGGACTGATGATGTTTTCCTTTCTCCTTTGTATAACACTGTCTGCTACTATAGCTTGTACACACAGTAAGCCACAGTTACTCGCATTTGTGGCACCCTTTACTAAACCAGGAGCTCAAGATGTTGTCACCATTGATCCTGAAACTGGGAATGTGACCAAACTCAACTACCAGCTACCAACAACTGCTGACAAACTGTGTGCAAGAATTGATCATAAGAGAGGCCTTTTATATGTTCTAAACTCTACAAGCACCCTGGCAAAGTATAGTATGAAAGATGGCCATGAAGTAGACAGGTATTATATTAACCATACTATCATAGCGACATATTTCGTAGGGTGGGAGTATGACCCTGACCTTGAACTATTATATGGTGCATGTTTGAAACCTCTCAATAACACCATCAACTGGTACTACACCTGGTGCTATGTTTCCTTCAATAAGAATAAAACTGGTGAGCTTCGTTTCGGTGGGTTTGTAACGGGTGCTGATGATGTTTTTGGGAGTGGCTACTGCGATCATGTATATATGAACAGAGACACATTCACCACTGGAGAGTACTGGTATGCCGTTGAACACACCATTACCGTAAAGAGCGTCAAGTCATCCAATGGAAGCTCATGGAAAACATTGTGGTCCGTGGAAGATAAGGTTGATTTTGATGCGAATGTCTTTGCCGCACTAATAACCGGTAAAGCCAATGAGTATGTCATTGTGATTCGTTTTTCAGGTGATCATAATAGCAGATATGTAGTGGTTAAGCTCACTCCAGATGGACAAGAGACAGTATTGGCTAGGATACCCAGTAATCTAAAAAATCAGGGTTATGGTGCAGTAGCATGGGCGTTTGATCCAGACTCACAGATGCTGTATGTGCTTATGCAAACAACTGATCCAACTAAGTATGCATTGGAAGATACTCTAGTTAAAGTGGACCTCTCTCTACCTCCTGAAAGAGCTGTACAGACAGTCAAGGTCCCATTGCAGTCAATGGGATATGATCCAACTATTTACACAGTATTTGAAACATTTTTGGTGGACATGTAATATACCAGTAGCTTATAGAATAGTCAATATCTAACATGTAATTAACTATCATGCATGTTGCCATTCCATTTTGCACTTAATTTGAGCTAGTTTTATAGTTATTTTCATAGCTTCTTAGTTGGTGAATTCCAGCCCACGTACATATGGTCTATTACCCCTAATTGAAACTCAATTAAAAAACAATATCCACACTCTTCTATAGTACATACAGTAGGTTCTGATATCATACTATGGAATATACTGATTGAGTGCAGTTTATATCATGCATAACTTTAATTTTTATTTTTTATTTTTACTTTTTTTAAAATAAATCCCAATATTTAACTTTTATCTGGTCAATATATACTTTAGGAAAAGAGACTATCATACACATGAATTATGGCTGCACTCATTTACTGCATAGGCTGCTGTATTTCAGGTTTCGGCAGTATGTACAGTATGGACCCCAGCCACTGTACAGCTGACTGTATAAGCTTCACTATATTCTTTATGCGTAATCATCCAGTATGAAATCATGCATGTACATTCATATCCAATTAATATTCAGTATGACCACCAGTCAGTTGTAAGAATAATCAAAAGAATTGCTGTCCCAAGAAACTGCTGAGCTTGAGCCCCACCCCATTAATGATTACAAATACGGAGGTGTGGCATTTCACTGACAAAGGTTAGCAAGACAGCAAGGGTGTGAGTGTGACTGACTGAAAATGTTTACCTTTCTCCTTTGTATAACGCTGTCTGCTACTATAGCTTGTACTCACAGTAAACCACAGTTACTCACGTTTGTGGTACCCTTTACCAAACCAGGAGCTCAAGATGTTGTCACCATTGATCCTGAAACTGGGAATGTGACCAAACTCAACTACCAGCTACCAACAACTGACAAACTGTGTGCTAGGATTGACCATAAGAGAGGCCTCCTGTATGTTTTGTACTCTGCTGATAGCCTTGCAAAGTACAGTATGAAAGATGGCCGTGAAGTGGACAGGTATTACATTAACCATACTATAGCGTCATTTTTTATAGGGTGGGAGTATGACCCTGATCTCGAGCTATTATATGGTGCATGTTTGAAACCTGTCAACAACTCCATCATCTGGAATTACACCTGGTGCTATGTTTCCTTCAATAAGAACAAAACTGGTGAGCTTCGTTTCGGTGGGTTTATCACAGTAACCGGTGATGCTATAGGGAGTGGCTATTGTAGCCATACACACATGAACAGAGACACCTTTACCACTGGAGAGTACTGGTATGCTCTTGATCACACCATTACCGTAAAGAGCGTCAAGTCATCCAATGGAAGCTCGTGGAAAACATTGTGGTCCGTGGAAGATAAGGTTGGATTTGATGCGCTGATCTTTGCCGCACTAATAACCGGTAAAGCCAATGAATACGCCATTGTGATTCACTTTTCAGGTGATCATAACAGTACATTTGTAGTGGCTAAGCTTACTCCAGACGGACAGGAGAGAGTATTGGCTCTGATACCCAGTAATCTAAACACTCAGGCTGTTGGTGCAGTACCATGGGCATTCGATCCACGCTCACAGATGCTGTATGTGCTTATGCAAACAACTGATCCAACTGAGTATGAATTGGAAGACACTTTAGTTAAAGTGAACCTCTCTCTACCTCCTGAGAGAGCTGTACAGACAGTCAAGGTGCCATTACAGTCAATGGGATATGATCCAACTATTTATACTATATTCGAAACATTTTTGGTGGACACGTAATGTACTGATAGCTTATAGAATAGCCGGACAATATCTACATGTAATTAACTATCAGGCATGCTGGCATTCCACTTTCTCAGTTTTAAATTATTTGAGCTTGCTTTATAGTTAGTTTCAAAGATTCTCAGTTGCCAAATCCCAGCCCACACACTATATAGTCTATTACCCCCTAATTAAAACTCAATTGAAAAACAGCATCCACACTCGTTCAGTCGTTCTCTTCTCATAGTACATGCAGTAGGTTCTGATACCATACGATGGAATGCACTGTGTATTTCAGTTCATATCATGCAATAAGTTTATTTTTCATCACAAGTAAATTATGGCTGCATTTCGGGTTTCCGCAGAAGCTGCTGAACTTGAGCCCCACCCCATTAATGATTACAATAATTTACGGAGGTGTGGCATTTTACTAACAAAGGTTAGCAAGACTAGCCAGACTATAGCAAGACTAGCCAACGGTGTGTGACAGACTGAAAATGTTTTCCTTTCTACTTTATATAACACTGTCTGCTACTATAGCTTGTACTCACAGTAAACCACAGTTACTCACGTTTGTGGTACCTTATTTTAAACCAGGAGGTCAAGATGTTGTCACAATTGATCCTGAAACTGGGAACGTGACCAAACTCAACTACCAGCTACCGACAACAGAAAAACTGTGTGCAAGAATTGATCATAAGAGAGGCCTTGTGTATGTTTTATACTCTGCTGACAGCCTGGCAAAGTATAGCATAAAAGATGGCCGTGAAGTGGACAGGTATCATATTAACCATACTATAGGGTCATATTTCGTAGGGTGGGAGTATGACCCTGATCTTGAACTATTATACGGTGCATGTTTGAAACCTGTCAACAACTCCATCATCTGGGACTACACCTGGTGCTATGTTTCCTTTAATAAGAATAAAACTGGTGAGCTTCGTTTTGGTGGGTTTATAACGTATGCTAATGATGGTCTTGGGAGTGGATACTGCAGTCATGCACATATGAACAGAGACACATTTACCACTGGAGAGTACTGGTATGCACTCGATCACACCATTACGGTAAAGAGCGTCAAATCATCCAATGGAAGCTCGTGGAAAACATTGTGGTTCATAGAAGATCAGGTTGATTTTGATGCGATGATCTTCGCCGCACTAATAACTGGTAAAGCTAATAAATACGCCATTGTGATTCGCTTTTCGGATGATAATAATGGCACATATGTAGTGGTTAAGCTCACTTCGGGTGGACAGGAGACACTAATGGCTATGATACCCAGTAATCTAACCTCTCAGGCTATTGGTGCAGTACCATGGGCGTTTGATCCACATTCGCAGATGCTGTATGTACTTATGCAAGCGACAGCTCAGGAATTCATATATGAATTACCAGATACTCTAGTTAAAGTGAACCTCTCTCTACCTCCTGAGAGAGCTGTACAGACAGTCAAGGTGCCATTACGGGCAATAGGATATGATCCAACTATTTATACTGTATTTGAAGCATTTTTGGTGGACATGTAAAACACAGTTTGTACATATGCATTTTTTTTTTATCATTGTGGTTACCCCCATGCTTATTTTAAGTGTGACTGCTTTTGCTGATCAGTTATTCAGTCAGGATTGCAAAAGGGCACGGCTGCATGGTCCTAATATAGTTAACTATACATCAGGTACAGCATGAATAAGTAAATCTTTTTAATTGTTTATGAATATACTTAATAAAATGACTCACATGATCTTTATGAATTTCAGTGATACTTTGCACAGCTCACTAGTAGCAATATTATACAGCGTTATTCTGTGCAAAGATGAGTGTTTCATACCAAAGTGTTCTACTGGTATTCCTTGTAGTTGGTCTGTGTTCTGGTGATACTAAGCCACATCTGTTCTTTATGTTAGTGGATGATTGGGGATGGGCCAATGTAGGGTATCATCGTAACCCTCCTACTAAAGAGGTTGTCACGCCCAATATTGATGACCTGGTTAAGAATGGATTGGAACTTGATCAACACTATGCCTACCAGTTCTGTTCTCCTTCCAGATCCTGTCTCATGAGTGGGAGGCTACCAATACACGTTAATGACCTGAACCTGGATCCAGATGTCCATAACCCTCATGATCCAGTCTCAGGCTTTGCTGGTATACCTCGTAACATGACAGGTTTAGGAACGAAGCTTAAACAAGCAGGATACGCCACACACCAGGTTGGGAAATGGGATGCTGGAATGGCAACACCTGACCACACCCCCAAGGGAAGAGGGTTCGATTCGTCTTTTGGCTACTTCCATCATGCAAATGACTATTATGATGAAACAGCAGAAAAATGTAATAAAACCAGTGTAGTTGACCTGTGGAATTATGATGCTCCTGCCAATACATTCAATGGAACAGCATACGAGGAAGCCATGTTCCGTGACCATGTTCTTGATGTGATACAGAAACATGACCCCTCTACACCATTGTTCCTGTACTATGCTCCTCATATTGTACATACACCATTACAGGTACCTGATGATTATAAGAAGAAGTTCGATTTTATTGATGACATGGATAGGCAGATATATCATGCAATGGTGAACTATCTGGATGATGTAGTTGGTGACATAGTTAAAGCATTAAAGGATAAAGGACTTTGGGATAACCTATTGTTTGTTAGCAGTAGTGATAATGGTGGACCTGAGTATCCAGGGGGTGGGGCTAATAACTTCCCTCTTAGAGGAGGCAAGTTGACCAGCTGGCAAGGAGGGGTTAGGGTCAATGCATTCGTGTCTGGAGGGTACCTACCAGAAGGGCAGAGAGGAAAGAAAGCTGACGGATATATCCATCTTGCTGATTGGTTTGGCACATTCTGTGGTTTAGCAGGTGTTGATCCAACAGATGAAGCAGCAGCTAAGGCTAAACTACCCCCAGTGGACAGCTTGGACATGTGGCCATATGTATCCGGTAAGACAGACATGTCTCCTCGTAAAGATGTCCCAGTAAACATAAACACACTAATCAGTGGTGAGTATAAGATTATACTGGGAGATGTAGATCAGGCGGGATGGACTGGCCCACAGTATCCTAACATCACTAATCCAGCAGGTGGTATCGATGCTGTTGTTCACTGTGGTGGTAGTGGGTGTCTCTTCAACATTATGGATGATCCAGAAGAGAGAAAGAACCTTGCTAGCTCAATGCCCGACATGCTGGCATCCATGCGAACTAAGTTAGCCAAATATCAGAAAGATTACTTCAATCCAGATAGGGGGAAAGCGTGGCCCGGGGCATGCCAGGTTGCCATGAATGAATATGGTGGATTCTGGGGGCCATTCCTTCCTTGATGAACGATGTTTCACTGCTTAGCTGTTAGCAAACTGTTATAAATACTTCGTTAATTTATCTATTTTGCTAGTAAATAGCTTATTTAAAGCTTTTTTTTTTTTGTTGTACAAAAAAAATTACAAATAATGTATATCAACTGAAAACATATTTTCCATAGTTGAAACTGAAAAAATATATGTATAGTAAAAGTTGCATAAAAATATATTTATTATATTCAATTCCAATTAATATTCAACACCTATTTGTTTCAGTACTTCCTGTGTTATTTCAGCCACTATCACTGTTTGATCTAAGGGCATTACATCACTCTCTGCTTTATTTTCCATAATCAAACACTTGTACACTTCTTCTGCTTCGTAGCAAAGACCGGTATAGTTTGGGTAATTACCTGGTAACGATCCCTCCGGGAGGGGATACTCCTTCGAAATCATTGGCTTCTTGTAGACCCCCTTTGGAGTCTCCAGCCTTGTGGGACACCAGAAAGGGTGTGGCAGGCGGAGTTCGTTCTTTGTTCCACAGATTACTGCATCACAAGAGATATCGTAGGATATACTGCAGGAGAGCTGAGCAATACGATCATTGGAATAGGTTAGTGTAATGACAGCCAGATCGTCCACACCTGTTGATAATAAGGTCCCACGTGCATGAACCTCTTTTGGTCTTTCACCATTGAAAATCATTGTTGCCAGGCTGATAGTGTATACTCCCACATCCAGGACAGATCCGCCCCCCAATTTGGGATCAGTTAATCGGCCTTTGGCACGGAATGGTGGACGACGGAACGAAAAATTGGCGCGAATGAATTTAATTTCACCCAGGTCACCCTCTGAAATCATCTTCCTCATTTCGACTACGGCAGGAAAGAATCTCATCCACGTAGCTTCCATTAGAAACACACTGTGGGTCTTAGCAATGGAGACCATTTCTTGGGTGGTCTGTAAACTAGTTGACATTGGTTTTTCACACAGTGTGGGTTTACCCGCCTTTAGTACCTCCTTGGCTACCTCATGATGGGTTACATGGATGGTACCGATGTAAACAACATCGACTTCGGTGTCTTGCAGGAATTCCTCTACTGTCGAGTATATTCTCGGGATTGCGTGTCTCTCGGCGAAGGATTCTGCATCTGATTTCGATACCGTGTCACAGAGGGCTACGATTGCATGTCTAGAGGCGGGAAGGGTTCGTAGGGCGACAGCGAAGTCGTGAGATATCAGCCCTGCTCCTATGATGCCCCATTTCAGGCACTTATTCTCCATTTATCAATCAAGTTAATTAATAGTTTATTAAATGACAAAAAAAAGAAAAAAAAAAGTTTATACAGTTAAAAAAAAAAAGAACACCATGAGTTGAGATAAAATGAATACAGCACCATTATAATAATGAACTTCTTGTTTTTAACGTCAGATATAATACTCTTCAATGATTTGTACCCGCTATCAAAGATCAGCAGCTTTATCATCGTCTTCCATATCTTGAACACCCACTCTCAACCGCTGGAATCCGCTGGAACGCTTCTTCATCCTCAGTAAACATACCACCAGGAACACAGAGATCACCACCACAGCCAACAACAAGATCACAAACCCAACGACTGATATCACAGCAATACCAGTGGTGGAACGCACAAAGCTATGCCCTATAAATAGAACACAGTTACTAACAATACGTTGGACAGAGCTATGCCCTATAAATAGAACACAGTTACTAACAATATGTATCAGTGGACAGAGCTATGCCCTATAAATAGAACACAGTTACTAACAATATGTATCAGTGGACAGAGCTATGCCCTATAAATAGAACACAGTTACTAACAATATGTATCAGTAGACAAAGCTATACTCTATAAACAGAACTTAGTGATCAATGCATGGTTGCATGCATGAGTTCTATTGATCAAATGAACAACATGACTACCATCCAACTCATAACACCAGTGAATTATTGTGCACACAAATAGCACTAACATATAGACTTAACAAAGGTGTGTAAATTAAATTACATGTATTAAATGAGTACATGTGTCTTGGCTGCAATAATAGTACGTTTGTTCAACATTAGGGCCAAAATACATGAGGCATACTTAGTACCGTAAACATGGTTTATTTAACAGCATTTTTAATTTAACTTTTCAAGAAAAACGTTAAATTAAAATCATGTAAAAATTTTTGAAACACGTGTATAATGTATTGCGCATGCTCTATTTCCGTCAAATTAAGAACATGTAAAATTTTAAAAAATAAATTTTTAACTCATTAAAAATAACCACGTAATGTTCAACAAATACATTAGGATCCATACATGTACAATGTACATTAGATACAAGCCTTACTTTATTATCATAACTCCAGTCTCCATAACTATATAACCTAACAGAAATACCAACCCTCCCTTGCCACCATGAAAAAAAAAGGCCATATACACTTTGAGTCAGTCCCTCATAAGCATCTGTATTAGCATAGCCATTTACACTGTGAGTCAGTCCCACATACATACCTGTGTGACCATGTGATGTTGCAGAGCTCGAGGAGCTGGGGGTGGGTCTGGGAAGACAGTTGCTAGGCAACGACTGGCCCTTCACGAAACACTGACAGCTGTCAATGGGTACGGATGTCTCAGGAAGGAAGGTTAGGTCACCTGCTACAGGGGTGTGGAGTAGGACCTGATATCGGAGGGAGAACATTATTGTATGATATAATATAATTATATATAAATTACTTCAACAGCCATGTCTCCGGGTTCATCGTGAACAATCATCACTAGACTAACTCCCAAACCCCCCAGGGGTATTTCGGTTCGATTAGTGACCAGTCCGTCATAGATCACCCCCCCATTCACGTTCGTCACCACAGTATGTATGGCAGGAGGATTGTTACAAGGCAGGAACACAAACTTGGTATGGTCACCGGTGAATGTAGTACAGTCGATGGTATTACATGCCTTATTTGTATTGCAATTGCCCAGATTTGATGGAGCTCGGTTTGACAGCTGTTTTAATGCGGTACAAGTTTCAGGAGATATTCCAGAGGGAGCGTTGGTTGGTAGAGGGCCATGGGTAGTGGAAGGGGTGTGGCCAGTGTGGGTGGAGCCAGTGGGCTCGAGTGTTGAAGGAGGCGGGAGACAATTCTCCTTGTCAAGGATGATTTGAGTCTTGGGTATGACATTATATGGATTATTATCAACTATTAGGACACCCTATAGGAAAAAATAGCCACAAAAACACAAGTGAAAAACAACACAAGGCTGGTTATATATTACATACATGTAGAAAGCAACAATCATTTTCACTGTCCCCCAAAATTTAAAAAAAAAATGCAATAAAATAAAGGACACTTTTTAACCAGTTTCAGAGTTCCTCTGCATAACAGACAATGTAATTATAATTGTATAATACATGTACATGTACACATGACCCCAATAATAACTAAAACTGTACATGTCACAATATCCAATGAAAAGAGACTAACGTGGATTATCATAGAGTATGGACGATGTGTCACTTCAACATTGAACGGGTTATCAAGGAACGTTGTGTTTTTGGATCGATCAAAGTATTCCCTGAACAATACTTGGCGAGGTGTAGTCTGTGATTCAGCCACAAACAGCATCCCTGAATGAGTATATGAAACAGAGAGAGGGAGGAAGGGATGAATCATGATAGCCTACGTATACTAGACAGACCACTGACTACTATGCAAATAATGAACAGCAAAACCAGTATTCCATAGCCTTTGAGGGCTATAGATATATATGTATGCCAGATTAGACCTGCACACGTACATACAGGCCAATAACAATTATTATAATTACTGTATTATACATATAAATAAGCACTAGACTACTTGCATGTACATGACGTGGCAGAAAACAAAACCAGTTTCATTTGATACACTTGAACTTGAATTTTAAAAATGGTGAATCATATGTTTTACTATAAACATTACAATATAATATTGTATCCAGTTCCCTAGCTAACCAGGCGGGTAGTCACAGGGAAATACTTCCGTATCAACAAATACGTTGTTATGTTCACTCAAGGTGAGACTACACTCCAGACCTACGCACTCCTTATCAGTGGTACAGTCGGTCTCAATGGGTGACTCCAGTTCATCCTTGATGTGTGCCACTGATTGGCACATGCAGTCCGAGGCATTGAGATATACAGTAGTATTGGGCACTGATACAGACATCATGTCACCTCCTGTTAGTGAATGAACCTATCAGTATGTGAGAGATACACTATGTAATAAACAGTTAGTATAAAATAATATACCCTACAGTAGTATATACATGTATATAAGAATGGCTTCATCATGGTATAAATGTATATAATAAACAGTGAGTCAGTTAGTGTAAAAAAATATATATGTACACAAATGTTAACATGTGGTAATGTAGTATAGTGTATTTTATAACTACCAATACAAATTAATAATTTTGAATTAATTTTATTAGTTTCCTTCTTGAGTGAGTCCGGATAATCAAGGTTCCGGTTAAAATAGGTCTAGATTACCAAGGTTTTACAGTATTATATCTAGTTTGGCATACATGTGTTTGTATGTAGGTCACATAGTATGGTATGTATTATGGGCTTGATTGAGTCATAAACCACACCCACTACTACAACTAGGGTCAGAAGATGCATAGCATGGCAAATTGGCAGTAGGAAATATTGTGCATGATAATTCATTTGATAAAGAAAGCAGGTTAAGGAATAGCATTTACACTACTCAATAACCTTCCAAAAATTTCCGAACTTGCATACGACTAGCACAATTACTGTATGTATTCATAAAACCTTGATGGGTTTATATAGACCATATAGTGACGTATGTATTGTGGGTTTGAATATGAACATACTCTATAACAATATTCATCATGAACCACACCCACTACTACAACATACAATATAACTCCTTATATGGGATGGCTTCACTGATATTCTACTTGAAAATGCAGTGGAACCTCTCTCTGAAATGTGGGAACACCTTTGCAATGAGGACATTGGTTTAAGTTCCTAAAAGTATGCTTTGCAAAATAAGTATACACCTCTATAATCAGGACACTTGTGTTGGCCCAAATAGAGAGGTCCCACTGTAACCTAATTCAGCACGTGTTTACAAGAAGATCATTTAAAATATTTATAACACATGTATGCATTGTACAGCAAAGATTATTTAACAGTCTGACAGATGTTTTGCATAAATTAAGTAGTGTGAAGTACAATATGTGTAAGTGTGATTTGCTATATTTTGGCTTCAACATTATCCAATTTGTAAAAGGGGCATTAATTGGAATAACTGTTGATAAACACAGTCAACCAGCCTCAGCTCAGCCTGTATACTTTTAATACACGACATTTGATAAAACAGTTTAAAAATGTGCTCATAATCAGAAGTGATAAAAAAATGTGTTGTGATTCAAGTTTCGTTAGCATGTACAATACTAAATTAAATACTACATGTGGTATATACATGTACGTGTACATGTACATGACTTCAGCTCATTTTTTTGTGGTCCACAAAAAATAAATAAAATACCATAATTATCATTTAGCATGTTTTTACATTATATATAACAGTATCTCACCGATATATGCGCATGAGATGCGTTCCTACCAAAATACACATGCAGCCCTGAACCCGTATTGATAGTGTCATGAGTTTCGGAACTGTTAATCAGGAAATGATTGAACACATCCCCCGATCCACTGTGCAGCTCAGTGATGTGGTACTGCAACGGGTCCGTACACCTGTCTATGACGAATGACACATTCTTTACCGCAATAGAGTCCATGCAATTGAGCCCAGTACAGTTAGCCCAGGGAGTACAGGATGCCGATTGGGAGGACTGGGAGGATTGGAACAAGACATCCTGGCAGAGGCTGGTCGTGTGTGGTGACGTAGTAGGACTCACCTGAGCATCTACATGGAATAAAGGAGAAAAAGAAAGAAAGAAAGAAAGAGAGAGAGAGAGCAAAGGAGAAAGAATGAAACTGAAAGTCATTTAGCAGTGAAATACTATGAAAATGTAAATGGATGACCCTCGTTAGTTATGAATACACATTCAAATTAACCCATTCAAAAAACGGTAAATACTAAATCAATTATTATTATGAACATATGCTGGTCCGTTGTCTCATGGGATGAAAAAAAAAAAAAACTCCTGAATCAATAACAATAATCATTATTTAACTAAAAGTATTATAAAAACTATTGTATGCACGTATGTAGATATGAATGGCCATAGAGTACACTATATACAAGGGAACAATAACAAAAACTTTGACAGATTGTAAACGAAACGAAAAAAAGGAACGGAATAATGAAATATGCGAAATTAGTTACAGTGCAACTTGAGCAATCATAGAGCAATTTGTTGCATGTACGTAATCAAACAAACAATATTCCTCCAGCTACCATAATACATGTACATAGCTGTGCAAATAACCAGTCTAAACAATGCTGAATCAGTACACATTCACAGTGAATTATACTACATATAATGTATTGTATACAATGTACATTAATATACACATATACATACAATGACGTGTGTATAATGTGCACATGCAATTATAATTATGTATTATGTCAAAAGGGAAAAAAATGTCACGTTAAAAATTAAAATAACTTCGTATAAAAATAACAATTATTTTGATTTGAGAAGTTCATAAATCAAATACTTCCAGATTTACGGTATAAATTGTATAATATGGAAGCACAGAAGGGAGTGAGTACAGTTTGTCTATGTTTACAATACTGAATAAAGGTAGGCATTCCCATAAAAGGACTCTGAATAACAGCAGGGCCATAATTAAACTACGTTCACTATGTGAGAGGGTTAAAGTACACGCTATGTACATACACTAGTTGACTATATAAGGGCAACACATGGAGAGTTGCCTTATACACATGTAATATAACATTTACATACAGTATATACATAATATAGTATGCTAAGGTCTACAGTACATATGCTATGAATGTATTTATGTTGGATACATGCTTGCATGCATTAAGTCTGCTTCCTTATTTCCTGTGTACTACATACAGTGGGTAGTTATACACTGTGCACTTTATAAACCCACTACTACTAGTACGCTATAACACACACACACAAGCATTGACACAATACAACTTGGATAATGAAGTATCACTATTGTTATAGAAACAGCTGCATTATAACACATACTAGAAGTGTGTATAGTCTATATAATAGACTATAAAAAATAGTACATAAAAATAACTTTTGGAAACAGTATACTCAGTCAGAATTTAAAGCGCCAAAGAATCGGTCTGGTGGTCTGGTTCACTTCAGTGTCTCACTGTTTTTTTTTTTTCAATAATAATTATGAAATTATCATAATAGTCTAATCTAACCTGCCATTAAAAGGCTAATCAATAGGAGTGACAGGGAAGTTGTTAGGCCATTAACAGACTTCTTCATGGTGGGCTCCACTCGAGGCGACTTGCTCAAAATCCAGTCAAATGTCAAATGTGCTCGTCAGCTTCGAAACTCGAAAGAAATGCAACTTGCAAATGGCGGAAATTTAATAATAATTATAAATAAATTAGTCTAACTAATAAATTTATTAATGCATTTAAATATGGGTGTGGTTGATGAATGACAAAATGGGGAGGAGGTATGTGCATATTTATGGTACTCTGTTTTGCACTGTTTTTTTTTTAGAGATATGATACTTGTTCTATACTAATTACCTTATAGTCTTTATATAGTAACAATCGTGCATACTGAGGATAAAATACTATACCTGTTTAGTCTATTTTATAATCTGAAATACAATGTCTTTCCGATGATATCTTCCCAACCTTGCTTTCCATTCAGTGTCCAATGAACTGCTCAATTTATGAGATCTGTATTTTAGTTACGTAAATCATGAATGCTGCTTGAGCTTTTAATTGTTTGAGCATCTGAAATCAGTTGTATTCATAAACATGTCGACATGTCGTCTATATTCAATCCTAATCGCTGTTATTAATTTTATCTAATTGCAGAGATAAGAAGAAGCACAAGAAATACATCAGTGACAGCAATTCTTCGGGATCTTCCTCTTTCACTGATAGTGAAGACAGCGGCGATATTGACAGTACTGGATCATCAACTGATGATAGACGACCAATCAAACGTTAGCATTTTTAAATACATCATACCATTAGTTATTAAAAGTTATTATAATTAATGTAAGATAAGAAACGTAGGAAGAGCAGCTCAAGTAAGAGTCATAAACATAAAAAAGATAAAAAGAAAGACAAAAAGCAAGGCAAGTCAAGCTGCCATTACTATTTATCTTTAACATCAATTTCTATACTCCTCTAAAGAATCCATTTCTGAAGACGATTACTTCAAAAAGAGTACTGAGTTTCGGTCATGGTTATCAAATGAAGTAATAATTATTAATATTAATTATGTACATGTGTAATGTATATATTCATTGATAGCGGGGAATCTACTTTAGTGATTTATCATCGTCCAAATCTCATAAGCTGTTTTCGAAGTTCGTTCGCAAGTGGAACTCGGGACAACTTAAAAAGGTATACAGTTCAACCATTAAGACCAATTCATTGAGAACTGCGCCCCTTCATAATTCAGTTTGCATCGGTAGCATTGCTATGTATTAATACTATGTTATGTATATGAGTATGTGTCATTGTAATACATTATGTTAGTAGTATGTTTATGGTATATATAATGTGTATTATATGTGTGTATAGATATACTATAAAGGTATTCAGAGCTCATCATTGGAACACTCGTCACAAACAGATTACAAATGGAAGGTATATTATTGATCATTCATATTCACTGATTGATCATAGTTATACTACCGTATACGTGCTTAATTTAGCAAGCTTAAATAATCGTTTTTTAAAATTTCATTGGTTTTTAATTTAAGGAAACGAAACAAGTGCAATACATAATGCACGTGTAAAAAAAATTATGTGTGCATTTAATTTAGCGTTTCTTGTAAAGTGTTAAATTTTAATCACTACTAAAGAAACCACGTATACGGTATATTTCATTCATTCTATTACTATAACTATAGCTAACAGGTCATGATGATGTTAGAACAGGGTCTGTAAGGGATCAGGTATCCTCTTGGACCAGTGGGAGTGGTTTTGATGAAGAAGGACCCGGATATAGACGCGGACACATAAAGGAAGGAGGGACAGGAAGTAGTAGAGGGGGCAGTGGCCGGGCTATGAGAGGACCTGAGGGGCCGCCTCCAGTGAGTTTTTATATTATATTAGAGTTTAATTGCTGAAGGGCAGGAAAAGAAATGGGCGGCGGATCTATTACACAATAGGGAGGGTCCTGTGTTAATGTGATACAGGGTCCTGTGTATTATTGTGAGATAGGGTCCTGTATTATTGTGACAGGGTCCAGTATTGCAGGGTCCTGTATTAAAGTAATAGGAGGGTGGGGGGGGGTCGGAATTTATGTCTGAATTTTAGCCTGTTATATTTGCTCATATTACAGGGGGCAGATTATTTGATTGATGATCCTCACTTGAGAGAGGAAGCAAGAGAAGAGGAAAGGAGACAAGTTCAAAGGAATCGGAAGGAATTCAGGAAACATCATGAAATGGTAAAAATAAACATGTGCACACGGTTTTAATGTAGTTAAAATTCATAACTATTAATAACTCTTTATGCAACATCATAAATATACATCAGGAGCATGAAAGCTATCTTAGGATAATAAACACATTAGAATTTCCTCCAATAAAGTATAATCTCGATCCAGATGTTGTCTTATATTGGCAGAGTAAAAATTAATTTTTATTCTAACTTTTTTGTGTGACACCTTAGCATCATGTATAAGTGAATAGGCTTTGTACTTGTATGCTATATTGGCTGGCTCATAGAGTCAGCATTTAGTATAATAAATCTAGATAAGCTGTTATAATATTCTTCCTGCCTATATAATAGGTAATGGATGAGTTGCTACCCAAAGCTACTGGTCACCAGGCTAGGATTGAGAAACGAAGAATGCTGAATCAGCAAAGAAGGGAAAGAGAAGTCAGCCCAGGTATATGAGTAATGATCTATTCCATACAATGTTTCACACTATACAGACACTATATATTATACATACATTATGCATGATGATACAGCATGCATGATCAGCTTACTATTTTGACATGACTAAAGCAGTATTGTTATTGAAATTCTTATATATATTTCACAAGTAGTGGGGCCTTGTCAAGTATTTTAGAGCTCTATTGTGTTATCAATGACAGGCATTGTCAGCATAGAGTGCAAGCTGAATCGTCGTTACACATTTTATTTTTTTCATTTTAATTGTAATAGATATTGATGACTCATCGTTAATGGGATCATCAGGGTAAGTAGGTTATAGTAGATATATGCTTTTATCGACCATTTATACACTGAGTGCCTCTATTCGTTTTTTTTTTTGTACAGTAACCAGATTAAAGATCGAATAAAATCAAAGCATACTGACAGGTGTATAATACGTGGTTTTAGCCTAACCTTAATTGTAGTTGAATTATCTTGACAACAATTTTAGGGTGAGGCGTGCTGAAGTTGCTACCCAAAAAATATCTGACTACAGAGAAAAGGAGAAATCAAAAGTTGCTGTAAGAACTGAATATATAGACATGCAAACTATACTGACACAGCCCTATATAGCTAGATGATGCAGAGCTATAGGTTTACCACACTATCTAGCAATATAATCATTGTGTGCCATGTAGTTAGTATGTTGTGTAAAAATGATTATCATGCAGTATTGTTTATAGGCTATTCTGGAAATGGCTCGAGCTAACAAGAAGGAAGGCTCTTTATGGTGATCGATGTACAGGCTATGGCTGGCAGTACTTGATAGGAAATTAAACGTTTGGTTCATGCATCATTGCAATGTTTTACTGTATTATATTGAAAATAAAAAAAATAAGTGTACATAGACAATTGTTAAATTAGCATAATATGTTTTTTTTTTTCGTTTTTTTAGCTATAGCATAATTATAAAATAAAAAAAACATGGCTGCGCCCCTTCGAACCCCGCCTATAAGGGGGGGGGGCTGGTGTTAATGCATATAAAATTGACGGAATTATAAATTACTAATTATTATGTTTCAACATAAAAACTGATAAAAAAATATTTAAAACGAAAATTTCACAAAAAAATTTAAAAATTAATACACAACATGTTAGTGCATGATCTCTCAATAAAGTTGTTTGACAGGGGCAGTATGTGTTTGTGTCCAGTTACGTGCAGTGGGTTTAGGACTATCAACACCAAAGTGATCAAACCAGCCTGTTTCATTGTCATAGTTCTGTTCACGATCCAACTCCTCTCTGCAGATGGGTGGGTCGTCTGTGTATATCGGTACTGGGCTGGCTTCAAGGGTCATTACCTTTAACGTTTGATTGTATTCCTCTGGAGTCATTCTTGCTTTCATCTCTCCCAGTCTATTTGCTAGCTGCAGTTTCTTATCTGCACACTCCTTAGTGTGCATCATTTGCATATCCAATAGTTCTTGCTGTTGTTTGAACTGCATGTCCATCTGTTTTAGTTTCTTTTCCATTGCATTGACGTGTTTGTCCTGCTGGTTTTGCATCTTTATCTTGAACACTTCAAGTTTTTTGTCACCTTCAGCAATCGAACGTCTCATGTCCGCTTCGGCTTTTTTTCTCTCTTCTTTCGCCAATTTTAGTTTATTGTCCAGTTCATAAATATGCCGCTCAATCGAACTCAATCTGTCATCTTGCTTTATGGCAGCTGACTTCACCTCTTCTCGAATGATGGCTTGCGAATGCCCCACTGCCTGCTGGACGTTTGCTTCAATATTAGTATGCGATTGATCAATTTGCTGTTGCAAGCCTCTCAAAGTATCCTCAGGCAGACCATTCTGCATTTTTTTAAGATCTTGTTGGAGTTGCTCAACCCTCTCAGCCTGTTCTCGTTGTCTGGCTGTACTGGCTTCAACTTCATTTTGGAGTTCTCTAATAGCACTTGATTGGTTACCCATTATAAAATCTACGGTTGCTTGAATGTAATGAGTGCATGGCGGGGGGAATATATAAATTTTTTTTTGCTACTGTAGCATCATTGGTAAGCGGTATATTTTCCCTGGGAAAATCCCCAACTGCTATATACTCATATGTTGATATAGCTTCTCTACTTCAGTAATGATACTATCACAGCATAATAATATGAAAGTGTGTGCTTGTATGGTATAAACACTCACGAGTCACAATCGTGAGCTATCAACAGTACACATGTATTGAATTACAACAAGCAAAATTTGGCAAACTACCGTCCGTATAGCCAGATATTTTCATCGTCTAAAATTTTCATCAATTCAACAGAATGAAGAAAAAACAAAATATTCGTCGCCAATATTCCATACACGTCCATGATTTATTTTTGTCACATGCTAGTGACTGACGTAGCCAAGTAGCAATAACCTTTCTTTTCTAATCATGGTACACAATGCACATGTCTTGCATAAGACAAACAGTACATATACACCTCATGATGACAGATATACAAGTCTTGCATTATTGAACTTAATTTGTCAAAATGCGTCGAATCCCTATATAATAATGTGCTTCCAATTCACAGTACATCTAATGCTTGGATAGATGCCACGTTCATTGTTTAAGTGGATGGTAAAAGCTGGTAAAATAAATTTATTCTCCGATAAAAAAGAAACTGACTTACAATGATTAAAAGAACATTAAAAAAATGATATTGGCTAAAAAAAAGATAAAATTAAAACTTTAAAAGCATCATTAATTCTTTTCTTAACGTACAAGATACAACACGAGAACAAACTAAGCAGTTTCCTCCAGTGGCCTTGTTTCAGAATCCTTCTCTACTGGCTGTTCTGATTGGGAGCGGCAGGAATCAGTCTTAAAATATCGAAGATTATAAAATACCTGATAGACATAAGAAAAATTGACTCTTTTGTATGTAAAAATTAAAATGCCCCCCAAATACAGTCCCTGATTCCCAGCTCTATTATCAATGGTGGTACATATTACTTACCGCAGTGATGGCAAACAATATGCCAATGGCGAATCCAATTAGAACATCATGAGGATGATGCTTGTTATTCACAATCCTTGATACACCTATAAATACGGAGGACAGCAAGACCACACCCATAAATAAGAATTGTGACGGAGACCGAGGAGTGATCAGGGGGATCTTGGATAAGTAAAACTGTTAGACAAAAAGTAAATATTATACAAAAAGTTCCTGTAAATGTAGGATGAATAGGTCAAGTGTATATATATTACATGATTATTAGGTGGTTATACTTACAGCTGAAAATAGAGCAGCATAAATAGTGTAAGCAGAGTGGCCGGATGGAAACGATAGTCTGTAATGGGTTAAAAATTAAGGTGAAAAAAAATTAAGTTAAGTAGCACAACTTTGATAGCTGCAGTACGTTTACATAAACAATTATAATTTATTGACTTCCACAAGTTCTCATGGTTTTGACTTCCATGTTATTTTAGAAGGATACACAATATACATTGTAATGTATTATGTATACTTACATGTATCAACACACAAGAGAACATCACCTTGCTTCTCTAACTGTGTGGGGGTCACCTCTACACTCGTACTCAGTCACATACACTGGTACACCTTCCTTTGTACAGTTCAGTATGCTGAAATCCGGGTCACATATACGTAGGAATTGTGGGCGGAGTTCACCTGCATACAACTTGATGGAGTCAACTGCTGCTATTAATATTCCCAGACCAAATATATACCACAGGAACTGAATAGTGGGTGGGGCAATAATTAAAAGGAGGCGTGTCCTCCTGGTAGTTGTCATAGAGGCTCCATTGGAAGCTGTCGTAGTTTTGTTCACTAGTTTTGGTATAAATGATCCAAACACGACCTGCAACAATAATTACGCAATTATATAATGCAGAGTTGGAGTGGGTGGGCATCTAATACAGTACATATACTCTTTGTATGAAGGTGTGGCTTACTTACCACACCTCTTTCTCAAGAGGTAGGTATGCACATAATGCAAGACACAGTACATAACAGTACGTATTTCATAAGGTATATTTACCGTTGCAAGAGGTAGTAAGACTATGTATACGACCAGAGCCCAGTTAGGGAAGTCCTCTTTTTCTGATTTAGCGTAAAGTATCGACTCGTCGTCACAGTAGAATCCCCTGAACGTTGGCTCAGCAGTAGACGATAATATTCGTAACGGAATGAAGAAAGTCAACATTAGGCCAAAGGCAATGGAATTCCAGATATAATTAGGCTTACACTTGAAGGCTCGCCTGAAGGCAGCCATCTTTACTGAAATACCGGATAGAGTCTATTCTAAATATAGAGTCTAGTCTAGATGTCTACTAATAAAAACAACAAAATTAATTTAGATGTAATTATTATTAAGAATATAGATCTATTGATTTTTTTTTTTTTAATTCAAGTTCTGTTCTGTATTTATACAATAAAACTATTACATAACTAATCTAACAGACATAATCTACAAATAACAGACATAATCTACAAAGCAAAAGGTGTTTTAATATCCAGCAAAGTTCCAATATTATTATTCAGATTCAGCAATGCTTCTCTCTTGGCCTCATCCTCTGTGCTCCCTATCCCCTGAGCAGCAATGGGGTATGAACTCAGCTCATACAAGCATGCCACACTTCTAGGACTCGAGTGGTATGCTTGAGCAATACACAAATACTTCATTGTGCTTAAATCACCACTGTTCACTGGTTCACTGGTCTGAATTAGTAATTCCGGAGTTTCGAAGTTCTTACTAATGATGATGATCATTAGTTCATCAATCGATATTGCCTCAGAGTCTAATTCCATTGCTGATGCTGGTGTACTGTCTTTTGATTGGCCGGACCTTGGCGTAAAAGGGGTGGCCCCAGTATTATTAATATTCGAGAGCAGGTCTTCGATTGCTTGTTTCATTTTCGTAGCAGCGTCGATTTCAGCTTGTTTCTTTCCAATGGCATTACCGTATATTTGTTTCAGAATGTCTTTGTTTGAGTCTTTCACAGTGCATAGAACAGTGAACTGAAGCTGATGGTCTTGCCCAGTTTTACCCATTACCTTATATTCCGGTATTGACAATGCGTTCTTTTGACACAATTCTTGTAGACTGCCTTTAGCGTTGGTTGTTGAGGGTGAAGGAGACGAATTTACACCATCTATACTGTCTTCAACAGTAGTAGCTCCTTTACTACTTGATAGTATCTGAGTAAGTATGTTCTGAGCAGCCTCAGTTTTGGCTGATTTCTTTGATCTTCCTTCTCCTCGTCCTTTGTATGACCCCAGCGTCATGTTGCAAATAAACTTGGGGCCTTGCTGTGGAGATCCGGCATCTACGTATTCGTCTATTATTTTGGCGCATGATAAGTGCTTTGCTGAATATTCGTTCAACTTACCAATCGGATTGTCAGCCATTTTTATTTTTCAATTTTCTTAATACTGGTACTCGACACTCAACTTCTATATTAGGTCTACCTGGTATTAGAGTTGATTTAATTCGGTATACCACGTGCTTGTATTAGGTCTTTTATTTATCATCCTGGCCTCTCTTCTTTGCTTATGAACGATTTGAACCAATGGCTAAACTAGAGTATGATGAAGATGAGGGAACGTTTACCTATTTCCTGGTACTCCTCTACGGCTTGTTCTTATTAATAGCGTCTTATTTTCTCTGGCCCGGTCTGGGAAAAGGTGCATTGTTTGTCTCTTTGTTTGGTATCCAATGTTGGTGGGCATTATTTAGACTTCTTTTTCGTCGTTTTAGATGACAGCAAGGACAAGAAACTATGCCAGTGTGGCCCATGTTGTAGGAAAAGGACAAAAATGGAGTCTGAACAGCCTTTCAAGAAAGAGTGATATGGTTTCTTAGGTATTAAATTAGTTAGCCACGCCCACTTTCAATTGGCATATTACAATTAACATACCTCATCAGCAGATTGGCATTACATAAAATTGTTAATGTATAATGTACTATGTTTAATGGTAACGCCCCCTAGTTATAAATTTAATAAAGGCAGTATTATATCTTGTGTTATCCTCAGGATAGTTATATTGGTGGTATTATGGGCGGTACTGTTCTACCTGGTGTACTGGGCATTAACCCAAGAACGGAACTACATAAAGTGGGACCCATTCGAAGTCCTTCAGCTGGACAGAGTAAGTGAATCCTATTTTCAAAGTCTATTTTTGGCTTTTTAGAATGTATACACTGTTAATGTAATGGACCAATCAAGTTGCCCTATTTGAAGTTTAGTATTTCATTTTTGAAACCTCCCGGGAAATGGTGTTTTAACTTTTAAAACCCTTATGGTACTGTTTGCTTTGGTTTCTTTGTGCCTACAGAATCCCTCGGGAACCATAGAAACCTCACACTTCACTTTATAGGTATATTATTCCTTTAGGATTCTATAGGCACATATTATGTACATACACTATGTCCTGCTAATTCAGGATCCTTGTATAGGGTATGAAATAACTGCTGGTCACTGGACATTACTCAGCCATAATGCTATCTACCTTTCCTGTTATTTTTGTTAATCTTGTTCTCAGGAAGCCAGTAAAGCTGAGATCAGGAAGCAGTACAAAGAACTCAGCAAGAAATACCATCCGGACAAGGAGACCGGAGACCAGGAGATGTTCATGAAGATTGCTAAGGCATATGAAGTGTAAGCGAAACATGTGTAACCTGTGATTGAAATCAAGTTTGTGATTGAAATCAAGTTAATAGTAGAGGTCTATGTGTGTAAGCATGTGTTAGATACTCTTTAACCATGTACCGCTATATACATGCAATTATAGACTCGTGTTCCAATTATGCCTCTTAATTAGAATGATTGGTACGTAATGTACTGTCTATGTATATTTTTCCTGCACTTTTCGTGGGTTTATTGAAGCTACATATATGTACTTGTACATGTATATGTATGCATGTATGTAACATAAGCGAATACATGGGAAAGGGTATGAATTGCTAACGTGATGTTTGAAAAAGAATTTGATGTGAATCACTGACATGATGTTCAAAGTAGAGCTTGATTTAACTTTTACGTTATGTGAGCAATCTTGCTGCTTCAGTTTCAATTAGAATTATTCAGAATAACATTAAGTTCATTAACTGCTACATGTATCACTAGAAAGTATAAATCATTGGACAATGAGCAGCCAATACTATACATAATGTATTGGGTATACCTACTACATGTACATACTCAGATACCTCTATTTGTATAGTACTTCTATTTGTGAAGCCACCCCATATAAGGAGTTATATTGTACATGTTTGTATGTTGTAGTAGTGGGTGTGGTTCATGATGAATATTGTTATAGAGTATGTTCATATTCAAACCCACAATACGTATGCCACTGTATGGTTTATATATACCAAGGGCTTTAGGTTTGGCTAATCAATCCAACTTGACGTAGGTAATTGTCAGATTGTGCAACTGTTTTTTAGTGAATTTTTGGAGGGTTATTGAATAGTATTGGTGCTATTCCTTAACCTGTTTCTCTGTACTATGCTCATTATATGTATTATTACCATTCCCTTACTATGTAATAACCACTTATATCAGTTGATTAAGAAATTTAAGTGATATTATATTATAGTAATCACAGTCAGTTATCCTGTAGGATTTAAAAGTAGGAACAAGTGTAATAAATTTCCAGGTATATTAAATTTAGGAATTTCACGGTCATCTTGCACCCACAAAATTAAATTTATGCAGAGACCACACCCGCAATATAGATCGAGTTTTAAATCTTCAATTGTGTTATTTCTTCCGCATCACTTGTTCCATATACACGTGAGGCCACGCCCACAATAACATTGTTGTACAGTTGCACTTACAGTATATAAATAGGGAATAAAAATACTTACATACTATGTAACTTCTAACCGTATATGTAGTAGTGGGTGTGGTTTATGATGTAACGTCCAACCGTATATGTAGTAGTGGGTGTGGTTTATGATAATCAACCCCCACAATACATATGACACTACGTTATATGCCAACCACACGTAATACCCCAGTGAGTTGTTCCCAGTCAGTCAGAGTTGTTCTATCTACATTATTTATTTGATACCATATCTCCATCCCTGGGACCCATACTCCTATACACTTGTGTAATTATATAGTAGTTCTATTGAGGTATATTTGCTCATTTGTGAAGCCACCCTATATAAGGAGTTATGTTGTATGTAGTAGTAGTAGTGGGTGTGGTTCATGATGAATATTGTTATAGAGTATGTTTATATTCAAACCCACAATACGTATGCCACTGTATGGTCTATATAAACCAAGGGCATTAAAGATTTCTTACAGTCATCTTTTAGTATTACGATCAAAAAGACAATTTTTGGAAGGTTACTGAATGTGTTGATGTATTGATACTATTCCTTAACCTGTACTCTGATTAAAATCATTATTTCATTAATACCACCTCCATACTATGTATCTTTTAGCCCTATAAGTACATGTATTTATAGTGGGTGTGGTTTATGGCATAGTTGAGCCCACAACACAAACACATGCATGCTAAACTAGATGTAATACAGTAGAACCTCGGTGTTTTATCTGGAATCTTGATTATCCGGACTCAGGAAGGAAGGAAACTAAAATCTGTTTACGTCGAGTTGAGGATTTGCTCATTAAAATAATATTTATCTAAGATTCATTAATTATGATTCAGTATACAACGTCCATGCACTTTTTAGCTGAACCGGCCTTCATAAAGTATCTCTGGTCCAAAGGGGTCTGATCAATCGAAGTTCCACTGTATCTGCATTTTTATACACTTGTGTATTTGTATTGTAGTTCTGTTGAGGTATACATATTTGCTTATTTGTGAAGCCACCCCATATAAGGAGTTTTAATGTATATAGTAGTAGTGGGTGTGGTTTATAAGGAATATTGTTATAGAGTCAGATGTTCATATTCAAACCCACAATACATCCTTCACTGTATGGTCTATATAAACCAAGGGCAATAGATAAATGAGATCAGGTATATATTGCTTTCTGCATAGGAAATTTTTGGAAGGTTACTGAATGGTATTGATGCTAATTCTTAACCTGTTTTTTTTAATTTAATTTATTATTATATTGCACAATATTTTGCCACTGTCATTCACGTATTATATAACTTCTAGTACAGAGGAGGTATACGACTTGGTCACGTAAGCCAGCTTTGATTGGAAAGTAGATGATTATTGTCCATACAAATCAATGGTGGATATGTAGCTGCTGCTTTTGGCACTTTTAAGGGAAGATTAACTAGTTTTTTTTTGCATCGTCATCAATATTTTGCAATCAATTTAGCTGTCGATCTCAGGCATCATTTTTATAAGCTAACCTTAGGGATATTACTCGAGTATAAAACAATGCGAGTTCTTAAAAATCTAATGGCACACTTCTTTTACAACTAGTAACAGTTTTCGGTTGTTTTGCTTTGCTAAATGCTTCCAAAACATAAACTGATAGCAAAGTGAGCAATCATTGGAATATAATAATTAGTTTTCCTGTCGTACCTCCTCTGCTTCTAACCCTATTTGTAGTAGTGGGTGTGGTTATAATAATAATCAAACCCACAATACATACCACATTATGTGACTAAACTAGATGTAATGCATGTAATATCCATATTATTTATTTGATACCATATCTCTCATTCATGGGTCCTACACTCCTAATACACTTGTGTATTTGTGTATAGTACTTCTATTGAGTATATTTGCTTATTTGTGAAGCCACCCCATATAAGGAGTTATATTGTATGTAGTAGTAGTATGTGGGTTTTTAGCCATCTGTAAAACTCTAGTCCTATACTGTTCTTTGCATTTCATCCATCCAACATGGTAATGAACCGGTTGGAACTGCCTGATAAAAGCAGAGCACACCTACATAATAGTTCGCACAAGCGCCCTATAGAACAGTTTGATTGAATTTCTATTCAAGCTCAGTGTCTTGTTATTCATTTCTATTCAAGCTCAGTGTCTTGCTATTCATTTCTATTCAAGCTCAGTGTCTTGCATAATGTTTTAACATCATATTTCAAATTAGCCTTTTTTCAATACTTCGTATGTTAGTATTATCACTATGGTATATGTATAGATATACTATAAAGGTATTCAGAGCTCATCATTGGAACATTCGTCACAGACGGATTACAAATGGTAAGTATACATCAAGCTCATTATTCAGTATATGTTTGATTCATTTATCACTAAAGCTGTATAGCTAACAGATCACGATGATGTTAGAACTTGTAAGGGATCAGGTATCCTCTTGGACCAGTGGGAGTGGTTTTGATGAAGAAAGACCGGGACATAGCTGGGGACACATGAAGGAGAGACAGGAAGTAGTAGAGGGGGCAGTGGCTGGGGTATGAGAGGACCTGAGGGACCACCTCCAGTGAGTTTAAAATAGAAATAGTCTCATCCTAGACTCCCACGCATCTAACGGGCGAAAGGGAGTCTGGCCCACTGAATCAATTTTCTTGGCCCAGGAAGTGAAATTGTGACACAAGCTTTGATTATGTTTGATTACTAATAGCCCACAAACCCATCCCATTTGCTTACTAGTGAAACAGCAAGTTGTCGGGGTTTGTGGTCATCAGATTGTGATTGGCCAGCAGAAATTTCTCACCCAAGGGCCAAGAAAATCAACTCAATGTCCCAGACTCCAGTATCGCAGGGTCCGGAATTAATATAATGGGGGAGGGGCTTAATTAGCTGCTATTTGCTGATATAGAGGGCAGAATATTTGAATAATGACCCTCATGCACCTGAGAGAGGGAGTAAGAGAGGAGGAAAGGAGACAATTGACTTCAAAGGAATTGAAAGGAATTCAGGAAACATCATGAAATAGTAACAATGAACACAAAGTTTTAATAATTATAGTAAAATTCATAACTATTAAACTCCTACATGTTGAAAAACTCGATCAGTGAATAGCATGAATAATAGTACGATGGATCATAACCCTGATCGTCAAGGATTATATATACATGTAACTCCTACATGTATATACATTATTCATGTTGCACACATACATGTATAATATCAGGAGCATAAAGACTATTTTAGAAAAATAAAGACATCAGAATTTCTACCAAGTAATCTCAATCCAGATGGCGTCTTGTTTTGGCAGAGTAAAATTAATTTCTATTTCAACCTTTTTAATTTGTGTGACGTCCTTGTGTCATGTACTGATAAGTAAATAGGCCTTATACATGTATGCCATATTGGCTGGCTATTGAGTCAGCATTTAGTGTAGTAGATCTACATGTACGTAAGCTATTATAATATTATTCTTTCTGTATATATAATAGGTAATGGATGATCCAAAGCTACTGGTCATCAGGCTAGGATTGAGAAACGAGTCCAGGTAAGTAATGCGGATCGTTCAATACAAAGTTCCACCTTGACAATGCAGACAAACAGACAGTATATGTACTGTATGCATGTGTATAATACAGCACACCTGCTGGCATGACTGTATGGAGGGATTGCGATGAGTTATGAATATTATTAACGGCTTATGAATATCATTAACGTGGCGCCATCTTGAGTGGCAAGAATGTACAGAGTAAGTAGGCAAAAAAATGATGTTTTTGAATTTCTGTTTGTTATAAAACCAAATACACAAAATAAAAAGTAAGTTCATACTTGTAGTGAAATTCTACTTATCATACTGTGATTTGGTGTTTGCTTGCTCACTTGTTATGGAGAAACTTTGAAAAAATATGGAATTTGCCTACTCACTCTGTACATTCTTGCCACTCAAGACGGCGCTGCGTTAATGATATTCATAACCTGTTAATGATATTCATAACTCATCGCAAACCCTCTATAAGGAGTTTTTAGTGAAATTTCTTACCCTTGACAAGTAGTAGGAGTTACATACAATGATTATTTTTATAATATAATATCATAGCAGCTATATTATGATAGCTATGACAAACATACAGTATCAGCAGATCTCAGTAGACATGCAGTATGTTCATGCTTTTTATATTGTAATAGATTTTGACAACTTATTAATGGGATCGTCAGTGTGATTCATTGATAATAAATAATTGACATTTGAAGCAATTAAGATATGTTTATTTTATAAGTGACCAGATTAAAGGATCAAATGAAATTAATATAGCTGATTGTGCAATTTTTTTCCTCCTTTTTTGTTTGAATTCAATATCTCATTAACAAATTTCAATTTTAGGGTTAGGTGGGCTGAAGTTGCTCAGTACTACAGAGAAAAGGAAAAATCGAAAGTTGCTGACAAGAAATCATGCATCATGCACGTGTTACTCACATGATGCACAACGCATCAGGTTGGTTATACATGGGTACATGTATAATAGCTGGTATAGTGCATGATTAACTATATAATATGCATGATATAGCACTTATTCATGCACACATGCAGCTATATACAATATTATAAGCATGTATATTATAATTATTTATTTTGTGTGATACTTTATAATTATAGGCTATTCTGGAAATGGCTCGAGCTATAACAAAAAAGGAAGGCTCTATGATGCATGACTGTAATGACATATGGCAGTCACTAGATCTATACTGCATGTCTGACTAAAATTAAAGTTGTTCGCATCAGTTTATTATACCTCAATGATGTGACGTTATTTGTTATACTTATTTAAAACAACTGTTATAAAAAAAATCATAAAAATATAATTTTTTACATGCAGACTGTGTGGTGTAAAGTCCACATGCAGATTGCTGATCTGGTGGCATGAAATACAAAACATGCACATTCAGCAAAGTGGAACTTGACATACAGGTGTATAGGCAATTGCATGAATCGGTTAACCTATAGCTCAAATGCAGCGAACTCATGCAGCTATGTGGCCTGGTGCATGAGAATAAACAGGGTCCTTGTAGAAATGACGCGGTTATAGATCTACATGGAATGGATCCAGCCAGATCAGTATGCACTGGCAACCAGCTGCATGCAATGCACATGCATGAGTTATGTGTAAGTACATGCATGATCCTGAAAGCACCATATGGCCGTCTAACCTAAAAACAATGATTATGAGTATGAACTTATTGCTCAACTAAATGTGATGGGTCTGAATTATAGTATATGATACAACTTTCAACCATGTGTGTATATACACAAGTTTTTAGTATTCATGCATGCAGGTTAAACAATCATAGTTTCATATACTTTCATATATAGTTAATACAAAGAAGACAAACAGTATATTATGATGATAAAAATTAACACTCAACTGACAATTATCAAATTAT
>JAYJLX010100779.1:0-21798 GCA_036873525.1 Chalinula nematifera
GTATTACCTTTGCCACAACTGATAGAAGTTAGAAACATCCATATGAAGTCCATTTGTCATGTTAATACCAATTAATATCGACCGGAAAAAAACTTGCCTTTTTTGTTGAAGTCAGGAGCATCAAGAGAACACGAACGGCCATTTTTCCCCTATCTTAATACATTATTAATTTGTGCACGTGTAAAAAACGTGGGCGCGGTTGCAGCTGAGTAATTGCAACATCAAAAAGATTTTTCTGATAAGATAATTAACAGAGCATAAGCACTGTCCCAGGTATTAAGTGGCCTGTGATAATTCCAAAACCATATGCGATACAAAAAGGCACAATTAATGTTTTAGTTACTTACCTAAGGATCCTGCATAACAAGACAAGATTAAGACTGCATCTTGAAACTCCGTGTTTTTGCATTTGTCGTTCAAAGATGTCAGTCAATGAATCGTTGCAGTACTCTCGCATAAAAGAAGCTACAAGATACTTTAAAGCTTTATACAGGTTTGCTATGCTGTAAATTTTTTGATGCAACTTGCTAAATAAGTCTGTGATTTTTATGTCTAATGTGATGAGACTGCAAAATCGTCTTTACTTTCTTAATTTGGCTGCAAGTGGGCGTGGTTTTGGGACTTAACTTACCTGTGTGGGTAGATCATTCAAGGATGCCGAACAGATCGAGTTTCATACAGAGACACAAAACTTACAATAGTAGTTAAATAGGCTTTGCTGAGTATATTCTATTTTGCAATGATTAAATCAAAGGATCTGTGCTGAAAAATCAGTTAGCTAAAGCACTGACTTAGCTTAATGAAGAGGACCTCAAAAGACATCAACATCGTCCCGAGTATGAATTTTTATGTATCGGAAAATTACACCCATACAGTTTGTATCTACATGAAGACTGAAAATGGCAACTTTCTTCATACAATTCCACCTCCAAGAGTGGACAATCTAAAAAGCGGATACAATCCTTATAGAATGAATATTGAAATTCCGTACGCACACATACAGATGACCACAAAAAAAGTGACCATTCTGATCTCCAAAAAACCGACACTTTGGTTTGTTTGAAATCGCAAAGTATTTCGACCTACAAAACTACAAGCACTCAGGATTTGTCCGAAAAACATAGTTTCACACATGTGGCACATTTCACACAGCTAATACAAAGCCGCCCATACGCACACATTGCAAAACAAACAAAAAAATCCCAAAGACTAAAAAGTATACCTTAAAACCACTATTATTTAATTAGCTTTTTGAACTTTTCTAACTGCGTTTTTACAGGTAAAACAATATACTGCCTGTGTTTATTTACATGTAGTTATGCAGACTGCAGTTTACATAGTTAAATACAAATAAAGAAGTACGAAAATAAAACACAATGAAATTGTTATATGTCCAACAAAAATCAATAGTGCTACAAATCTTGTGTACTACTGTGACTTATCCCAGCCATGGTACATCATAATTGTACCATGGCCAATTCCTATACTAAAGAGCAAGGAAAAAGAGCCAGAGTGGTACACAATAATATTGTACCACTCCTTATGGTTTGTGATGCTAAAAAGCAATATGCATCACAATGTTTAAAAGAAGGTCTCTTCTATGCAAAGTGTTGTATTATAGACCATGCTGGGTTGGATTAGCCACTGCCGACTTCCCGAGTCAGGAAGTTTTAAGCTTAATACAGTAATGAATGAGTCTGGTTTTGTACTAGCCAACAGATCATCTCTATAGCGGGATTCATTTAACATGTTCTAACTATTAACTGTACCACACCCACACCATCAATAACTTAACCTGTGAAATATTAGTAATAATAATGGCTGATTGGCTACCGGCTACCTTCGTTTCTTTGTGTTTCGTTGCTAAAAGAGTGTTGTAAAGGCCCAAGGTTCATTTCAGAGGACTTTTAACACTGTCAATCCCTTCTCAGATTTCTTGTTTAGGTATATAACAAAAAAAATTAATGCATGGCTCCTTTGTGTAATATCGAATTTGTCCCCACTTGCTTCCGGTCTCAGTGCCTGAAATAGAGCACTCGCTTTACCTTGTGCTCTATTTGTAGCACCTAAACAGGAACCACGTAAGTACAAATGGGATGTTACACATGGAGCCATGCATTAACTATTACTTGTTTATACAATACAGAGCCTGTAAAAACAGATCTCATTGTATGAAAATTAAACTTGAAAATCTTTGGTAGTTTGTAATTACTGGAATGGAATACTGGACTGGACTACAGGAATGGAATACTAGAATGCAATTTTTTTCCCCCTTATTCCTGTTTTTCATTAAGAAAAACAGGATTATGTTTATTTTACCGTGCCCGCCAACTATTGCACGTGTACGTGTGTGCCCGTATATCTAGATCGATGGTGTGACTGTGAGCGGTAAACAAGCTTTTCACTGTTACGGTGTTCTTCTACTGCTGGACGTCTATTAGATCTACTGTTTGTCAATTGTCAGAAAACTAAACTGCGTGCTTGTTCATTTCACTAAACAGTTAGATGTAGTACCATTGCTGTCAGTTAAAGCCAGCCAGGCCGCTCAGTGATACAATCGCGCTGGATAAACGATGTCAGTACCGCGATTAAAGTTATCAAGAACGGTAAGAGCTGGCTAGTGTAGAAATTTTTCTGATTGTGTTCAGTTAATTTAGATTTATTCTGATCGACAGTTTACTGTAATGGTGGTATCCAGGGACAATGATAAGTGTTCCACTTGCTTCCTAACAAAAAATTTGAATGATGAATCACTTCCAGGAACGCCTTCACCTTTGGCTGTAATGCTTCTGAGGTTGTACAAATCGAGAAATTCTGTGTTTGGTTTATGAAAAATAAAGTGATATCATTCATTAGTCAATGTTGCATTCAGTCAGGGAGCATGCTGGGTTGGGGAGTCCACCAAAGGCATTTTATACAAATGCTAGTGAATGGGCAACAATGTCATAAAGCAGAAGGTGAACTACAAACACCATGATTTACCTCGCTTTATAGAAAAATTGCATGACCTTGCCTTTGAATAGGAGCGAGAGGTGGAAAGAAGAGTTATTGGACAAGTACACATTACGTGAACAGTATGAACACCTTAAAATGCCTGAATCCAAATGGTTTTCAATGACAAGGGAGCAGCGTGTCAAGCATATGAAGAAAATCTCCCTCAATGTCAGTCGTGGACATTACTGTGGAAGAGTCGAGAGGTTGTTTCAGTGGTGCCAGTAAATCCTCTGTTGCGGACTTGTCAAGTCTTTTATCACATTTGTGAATTCCTGATTCTGCTTTGGATGGAATACAAAGGAAAGCAAGTGAGCTATTAGAAATGAGTGGCTCAATTTTTCCTGCTCAGGGTCATTCTGCTGGTGCATACATGGTGTTGAGTCGATTGGGGAAAAAGGCCATATTTTGCTAATCTAAAAAAAAAATGGTGGCATGAGCTGTGATAAAGATTGCCCTCAGTATGCATCCAGCAAGATATGTTCCCACTTTGTTGCAGCTTCTGAATTTAACGATCCCCTTTTTGACATAATTTCATGTTATCAAAAGGTCAAAGGTAAACCTCCAAATTTACCAAAACTAGTTGTATCTAATATGCCCAAAGGTTGTGGTAGAAAAGAAGGCAGAGCACCTCCAAAAAGGAAACCTCCTTCAGGTCTTGTAGAAGAAATGTGTAAACTCCCAGCAACATCAAAAGCATGTGTGCAACACGAAAATGATGGTCAAGATGTAAGCGCCCCGATTAAAACCAATTTGTCCATACCTCTTCTAATGCACATGCCATCAATACCTAATTGGCATTGTGGTGCTTCACCAGTTCCATCATCTTCATTGACTCCTTCATTCCCTCCACAGTATCCATACCTCTTTCCGATCAGTCCAATGAGCAGTCCACACTACCCATAGTTCCTACTAATAGTGGTCGTAATCCATTTCGTATTACCTTTATTACTGGGAACATAAGCGATTGTCATGGATGTAAGCAACAGTATGGAAGGTGTGGTTCCTCCTAATGATATATATATTCTTCATGAAGACTGGTGTCCCTATGTTGTTAGTGGATCTACTCAAACATGATATAGTAATGCTTATTACCACGTGTTTCCTTCTTCGTGAGATGGCTATATAGCCGGTGTAACAGGCAGTGGCTGCTCTATAACTATGTGTTGTAAATATTGCTGGTCATTGACTATTAACCCTTAGAGGATGAGTGTCACAGATTTGTGACACAATGCTTAAGAGTAGGAAAAAAAAATCTGTCCCACCAAGGATTCGAACCCACAACCTCTCAATGTACAGTCAAACACCTTAACCACTACAAATTATAAGTAGCTTCTAACATAAAACCGTTTTCACGAGCCTAATTAAAAATTCATAAATTTCTGTCGTCCTGTAAGGGTTAATATTTCAAGTTGATGAATTCAGTTAGTAAAATTAATGAAATAAAGATGATTCTTGAATAATAAAAATTACATTAATTGAAAAAAGAATGATAATTACATTTGCATTTTGCATTCCAGTATTCCATTCCACCGTCCATTTGTCCAGTCCAGTGTTCTATTCCAGTGATTACGAACTATCAAATCTTTTAGATGAAATTCGTACAGGTGAAAATTTCATGAACTACAGGTAGTACACTGCAGTTATGCAGTTACACATATCCATGGTTACAGTAGTGAATAACTTGCAAGACAAGTACTAGACGAATGCACTGCACTATTTGGGGTGAGTTTTTACGAGAATAGCAACTTCATTTGAGTTATTTCTTGAGTTTGCTAGTTATCGTAATTCGGGAATTTTTCGACATCCGGAATATTTTATAAATGGCTTAGTTTACAAAAATTTTAAAGTTCAAATTTTTAAAATACCAAATTAAATTTATTGCGAACAATAAAAGAATACGAAAAATTAAATTGACTACGTGTTCATTTTACATTCAAGCTCATGAGCTGTTTTCGAGGTTTTCTTTGACCAAGATGTCTATCCGTGACTACTTCAAGCCACAACCTGGCCTACAACATCCAAGAGGCTCTTTATCTTTCACAACGTCATCAACTGCGATTACTTTGGTGAATGCTGAAGTACAGAAGGAACTAAACCGTGGTGCCTAGGCTAGTAAACTGAACCGAAGATCTTATAATCGGTTTGTTCATAGTTTAACTTTAAAATTTACAAGAAAATACTATTGTCAAATTTTCCACTTATAATTTCAGCGCAAAAGAGTGAGTAGATATTGCTAAGTACGTTGGTCAGCATGAGGTCACAAAAGCAGCCAAGTATTACTCCAGAAAACTTAAGAGAAATGTGCACAAGCACTGTACAGTTCATAAGAGCTAGCTATGAACATGAGATGAAGAAAAAGCGATCACGAGGCGAATTTGGACTAATAGACGAAATACCTTGTAAGAAAAGGGGGAAAACTCTACTTTTAGGACCATGTGTCGACAATCAAGTCCAGGCCTATCTAAGAAGTGTTTGCCAGTCAGGTGGTGTCGTTACATCTCGTATTGCTGTTGCTGCAGCTAAAGGGATTGTGTCAGCATGTGATCGTTCACAGCTAGTTGAGTACGGTGGTCATATTAGGCTTACTCCCAGCTGGGGTTATTCCATCCTTGAGTGGATGAAGTTCGTAAGAAGAAAGGCAACCACTGCCGTAAGCAAGTGTTAACACAAGAATTTGAAAGGTTGAAGTCAGAATTTTTAAGTGATGTTGCTTCTGTTGTTGAAATGGAGGACCGGAACTGATCTTAAATTGTGACCAGACTGATATCAAAATAGTCCCCTCATCAACATGGACCATGGAACAACAAGGAGCTAAAAGAGTAGAGGCTGTTGGTATTTCTGATAAAAGATTGACAGCTGTCTTCTGCGGAACAATGATTGGTGAATTTCTCCCTATCCAACTGATTTACAAAGGGAAAACACCAAGGTCTCACCCACATTTCTCATTTCCCGACGACTGGCACATAACGCATACTTGTAAACACTGGTCAAATCAGTCTACAATGATGGACTACATTAAAGAAATCATAGTTCCCTTCGTGGATAGTAAGCGGCATTTACTGAAGGAAAAAAAAGCCTGCACTTGTTATAATGGATAATTTCAGGGGGCAAATAACTCCAAAAGTTTCGGAATGCTTGGAGGAAAACAATATTCATGTATGCCTTCTTCCACCGAATACAACTGACAGGCTTCAGCCTATGGATATCTCGATTAATAAGCCAGCGAAAAATTTTCTTAGAAGACATTTCGAAGGATGGTATGCCATAGAGATTGAAAAGCAGTTTCGGGCCAGGGGACAAGATAGCGAAGAATCTGACACTGCACAGCTGCAGCTGGTTGACATGAGTATGGCAAAGATGAAAGAGTTAGGAGCAAGATGGCTAGTCGAAATGTACGAGTATATGATCGTAAATGGGTTTATGAGATCTGGGATTACAACTGCATATCAGCTTGAGGCCAGTGATGATGAGTCCATTATGATAGAACTGCTTAGGGACAGTGAATTTGAAGATGATATACAAGACATAGACGAAGGCAAGTTTGAGACTGATGAAGAATGTGATGATGCAAGTGAAGACTAGGTTTTCCTTGTTGTTGGTATGAAAATTGTAGATCGCTTATAAATGCACCTGACTACCAGCTGCCTGTATTATATTCATTAATTATCAAATACTATAGTTATGGTTCTTTTTTTTTTCAGCCATTTTATTAATTAATTCAGCTGACTATATTACAGTATATTGTGAAAAAAAAAAAAACAAACAAAACAAACGATGATACAACAAAACAAAATTACCAGTGACTAAAAACAATAAAGTACACAAAGTATTAAACTTTAATGTGAAGGTTTCTTGCTTGGTTTCTTGTCACAATGATGCTTAAATAATCTTTTAACTTTCACAACGTCTTTTTCTGATCCAGAAAACAAGAGAAAACAAGGAACCTCCACTCCACCTTGGGGTAGATTGGATGAATATTGCCTGGCTCCAGTTATTCTACAGTTTATTGTGCCTCCTCTCTCCAAAAACAAAGAGCATACTTTACTAATTTACCTTGGCAGGTGTCCAACTACATTATCATCTTTTATACTGATACTGCAACAGTGTTTCGTCTTTCTCTTGTACAAACCAACACTTCTCCGATATCAGGAGTCCTAAAATCTTTGTAGATGATGAAATCCACGAACACAGCTTTCCACTTTGTAATCGAATATATATTTTTTTTTGGCGTACACGTGGATGGACTCTATCATCGTGAATTTTTCCGGGTTAAAAATAATTATGCCATTTAATAAACCATAATTCGTAAGAAACACTTCACTAAAAATTACAATTCGAAATTTTTTTTTATGATTTGTTATTATGAATAATTCCCGAATTACGGTATGTTTCATTGAATCATATTCGATGAAGATAGGATTGGGAGGGTTTGGCTATACTGTTTTAGTCAAGTGATCGACAGATCAAGCTTAAGAAAAAAATGGAAATAAATTAGTCCACTCAGTACTGTTACACTGCTGTTATTAGCTAAGAATTCAAACATAGTCCTGAACATGGTACATTGCTGCACTTTATTTCAGTACTACGCTCATAATTTTAAAGAAAGCAGAGAATGTTGTACTCTAAGTAGATCTACTCATTACTCTTACTGTGCAAATTAGTGTGGCATCAAAGGCCAGATTGGGCATCAAACACTAAGAACATTAGATAGCAAACTATCAGTTGACTGAGTCATGACTGCTTGGCTGGAATCTGAGTTTAAATGATTTGAATTTGCTACCATCCAACCATCTGCTGTTATTCATTAAAAGTTTAAAACTATTACAGCAGCTGCGTATTTTCAACGATTTCCTGAGAATACGGCCCAACAAACAATCGTTTACACAGTCCGTTATGTAGCTACCTTAGCCATTGTTAAACATACACACTCTTTGTATTGCGATAATTTTTCCTCCATAATTTGATGGATCCTCACATGTACACTTTTGACTAGTCTAATGTGGGGCTCGCTCAGGCTCGCCCCAATTAGGCAACCTCTGAGAATGACAATTAACTGTTAACAAAACGATAAAGGTTGTCATTCCAAAGTGCTCCCTGTTTGGAGTTTCAACTGTAATGAATAAATTAATGCCTTACAATGATTACGGCAGTGTTCCTTACAAAAATGCATACAGCCGCTATAACAATACAGAAGAGTGTTTGAGACATTAATCTTAACTGCACAACGGTTGTGCGTATACTTACATTAGTGGTGCCTGGTAGATACAGTACACGGGTAAAAAAAAACGTAAGTAAAGCAGAGTGGCTACCGCTAATCTTGTTAGGTTATTCACACATTCTACACAAATATAGGTTAGATACTGTTTACGAGGTTTCTATGTGCCTATAGAATCCCAAGGGAACAGTATAGTAATTGAGCGCGAGGTTTCTATGGTTCCGGAGTGGATTCTTTAGGTCATAGAAACCGAAGAAAACAGTATCTAAGTGCTTTAGAATGTAATAATTCCCGGGTAGTTTCTTGGCCCGGGGAGTTTCCTAAGAACCTCAAATTACGCAATTTGATTGGTCCGTTACAATAGTGTATATTCTAATGTGTGATTATATACCCTCTTAGATAGCAGTAGCAGAGTGTAACTACCTTTAGTAGTAAACAGTTTTTGCCTCCCGTATTCTAAATTCATTTGTTAACCCTCAACTTCAACTGCATGAATCATTCCCATCACAAGAGGCCCATATTGTATGATATTTCAAAATCCACAGGTGCCCATATTTACTATTATACTGCTGGCTCCTGTATGAAATCACTACCCTACTCTACTGTAAGGCACTACTCTACTCTGCCTTGAAAGTATCTCAGAAGTATGGTGCTAACTACAGTAGCCCTCAAAAAAAAGTTAACGTTGTGTATTCGTTTTGTATTCGTTTTGTATTCATTGCGTGCAATGAAAAGGTCATCCTAAAGTTGTTTTTCATTACAGTTTTATCACTCAGCTGTCATAACTTAGTGTTATACTGTTTGTTTATCAATACTATAGCTAAATAATAAAGAATTATGACAGCTGTAAATAGCATAGTAAAATAATAACACTATAGTATAATCGTAGTATGGCTGTTTCGTAGTAACCAAAACGCAACGAAAATGCAATGTCAACTTTTTTTTTGAGGGCTACTGTACTTGCCTCTACTCAGCACCTCCTCTACCCTACTTTGCATTTTATTTAGCCCTATACTGTACACAAGTTTGATTACTTTAAACTTAACGATGAGAATGCATGTGTAAAAATTGATTTGAATAACATACTTTGGCAAAAATAATTACATTTTCAGAGTGTTTATGCATTTTTTCAACAGTATATTCTAAATATTAGAACAAGTTACTCAGCTTTACTTATTATTTTACCTCAATATCAGAAATGTCGCTTTCTTGAAAATCTTCCTCAGCAATGAATTCATGTTGTTTATTTAAAATCTACAATGATGAAAACATGCAAAATATTACATAGTATGAATTAGTCATCTAACGTCATCATCATCCTCTACATCCTCATCCTCCAAAACTATTTCTTCTTCTTCTAAAGCCTTTTCAAAAGATTTACTTGGAAAGTTGTAGATATCTCCATACTGCATTGGGAAAATAATTAAAATAACATTATGGTTACATAGACTACAATAATGTAATCACCGTTCCTTTCTGTAATCTTTCCAGCAATTCCTTTTCGATTGATTTTTCTATTTTTGCAGCTACAAGTGCTTTAACCTAAAACGAAATACCACACTTAATGAACTATCACATACAATATATACAATACCAATTAAAATTGCCCTAGAAATGGGAAAAACTCTTCCAATTTGCGTTGAGTGATATCAAATCTATGCATAGGTTATACCATGCCTGGTAGGGTGTATACGAGATGGACCTGAGTGAATAATCAATAAAACCATGGGTGCAAACCCGAGAGTTGATAAACTATTTACGAGAGTACACATCTGTATACTCCGTGCCAGGCAAGGCATAGATGATTTACGTAAAAAAATTAAAATAAAAATTATCTAACCTCCCGTCTGGCTTCCCTTTTTTCAACTTTTCGATTCAAAGGCACTATTTCTCTCCTAAAGACAAGTATGAAGTCAAATTCATTAAAAACAACCAGATCTACAGCTGTACACATGCACACACTCATCACACAAACTGACAGAGTCTCAAATGGGCAAAGCATCCTTGCTACTTTTAAACATGCTCAAGAGAACCTCTCCAATTTAACAAAATAATACTGTGGAATTCCCCTTAAACACGTTAATACTTTTCATCAGTTATGCAGTGTGCGTTAAGAAATTCTGCTGCATCATTACTCATTGAGTGAGTGGAATGAAAACAAAAGGCGCTTTGAAGTGTTCCAGAGTTCAAAGATTCAGTTTAATTTTTTTTTAATATTACTATAGTCATGCATGTACTCTCGATCTTTATTCACAGAAAAAAGGTAGAACCAGACAACTTTTTCGTTCTGATGCTTCTCGGCACGGCTGTAATATAGTGTCTCATTTCGTCGAAATAATTTCACAAGACAATCATTTTCCATTTCCACTCTAATTAATTGTTTTTATATTACTTTTTCCTAGAAAATTATGATATTTTGCAGACGAGCGTTTTAAAAAACAAATAATAGACACGTCTCTAAACTGCAAGATTAGCTAGTGTTCATGAGTCCTTATTAAGGTACAAGTAGTAATTCAGGCTTATATATATATTTTTTGCGAGTTTCTGAATGTGAAATAGAAAGCAATTGTACTAAATGAAACAATCAATTACAAAGCAATAGCACTTACTGTGTCTTGAGTCGTAGTTTCCTCATTCGTATCAAATACTAAACATAATTATAGGGATTATTAATGACAATTAGTGACACCATCTACAATACAAACCTGTGTTATTTTCGTAAATCTTTGTTTACATTTGTGAATTAAGTACTTTGGCCAATATATTAAATTACTGTCAATCTGAAAAAATAAAATTGCGGAAGTTGAATGGAAGCGTCAGCAAATGAATTAAATACTTGTTTGAGAGCAATTTCATAATTTTTAGACAACTGAACTTTCTCCCACATTTTGGAAGGCTGATGAGCCCTTTCAATTGTTTTCATCATTAAAAAAACTTTACCTAAAAGGTGATTAGAAATTAAGTTATACAGTAGAACCTCCGATAGTGGACACTCCGAGGAAAGGTCATAGTACAGTATAATGAACCTCTCAACAAAGGACACTTATCAGTGTCCCAAATAGACTTGTCTAATACATTTTGACCTCCGAGGAGAGGACAACCTCTCTATAAAGGACAAAGCACTTTAATTTATATAGGGTCCCAAAGTGTCCTTTATTCGGAGGTTTCACAGTACAGCACATTACTTAAAGGTTAAAAAAAAAATAATTGTGCAAATTGTTCATTTTAAAAGTAAACCTGTTCAAGGGTGTAGTCAAAAAGATGTCATTAGAATGCACTGGGTTTTTACCCGTTATGGGTAATCAGTACATCATGCAGTAATAAACCACAAAAAGCTACAGTATGCATATATAGGTTAGATACTGTTTCACGAGGTTTCTATGTGCCTATAGAATCCCGAGGGAACAGTATAGAAACCGAGCGCAAGGTTATTATGGTTCCCAAGTGGATTCTATAAGCCTTAGAAACCAAAGCAAACAGTATCTAAGTGATTTAGAATATAATAATTCCCGGGGAGTTTCTTAAGTGGCCTGGGGAGTTTCCTAAGTAGCCCAGGGAGTTTCCTAAGTAAAATAATGAACCGCAATTTGATTGGTCATTATGTATATTCTAAATGGACTTAAACCATGGCTAGTAGTAATGAATGATTTATTTGAGGCTAAGAAATCTCTTATGCATTGTACATCTCCCCACACGGGTGTTTATTTGATTAAAAATTTTGCAAAAAAATTGTCATGATACGTTAAATGTTGAAAAAAATGCATAGCAACCAGTCTAGCAATGCCACCAATCACTATTTAAGCTCATGTGGCTGTCAAATGAAGTCTATAATTATTAAATGAAAACATGTTTTTTGAAAGAGAAGAAAAAGAGCTCAAACTAGATACTCGAGTCGAGCCGATACTTTATACAGTAATTGACTTATTAATAAAGGAATATGAGCAAAATTGAAGAAAGATGACGTTATAACTAGCCACTAGAAGTTTTCCTGAACTTTTCAGTTGTCTAGAAGAAACGATGAAGGTTTACTCTCCCCGGCAGTGTGCGGTACTTTTCTGCTAACAATTTTTTTACAAGAATTTCTTGAGGTATGCTATTTATTGATACATTACCATGTTTTTTTATGCCTTAATTACTTTGTCTTTAAGTTGCCATTTTTACCCATTTTTGCCTTGACTATATAAATGAACAAGTGTTGTCTGCAATTGTTAAGCCATAATAAGCTTCAGTGTAGTAGTTCTAAGAATCCTGCTTTGAGCAGTTCTCCTGCCTCCATACATGCTCTTAATCACCTAAACTTTACAGATCCATTCTACTACATATATACAATAGATCCATTCTACTACACATATACAATAGTTATACCGTATAGCGAGTTTTTTTCGTGGTGAATAAATTTCGTGGTTTTCGCGATTCAAGATGGCTGACTCAGCTGTATTAACAATGTATTGTTATCTAACTATACAGGCTGAACTACAAGCCCACCCTTGTATAAATAAACATGACCCCATGCGGCTATGAATAAGTGGCTTCAAACAATAAGCAATTGAAGTCAGAAAATACCCTAATTTTGGGCAAACCACGAAATATATTCACCACAAAAAAAAACCGCTATACGGTACTGTGAAAAAAATGAATTTTTAGTTATCAGTAAAAAGATGAAGGCTTCTCTTTGTTTTTTTGGTAAGCGTAGGATTTTAGTTGCAAAATGCCCCCATAAAATTCCAGCTCAGTTAGAGCATGCATAGAGGTAGGAAAGCTGCTTGAAGTGGCTGAAAAATCCCATACATTAAATAGGCAGATGAGCTCTGAGTCCCCCTACTAAGTACATCAAATTACATGACACATTAGCACCTCCCCTAACAGGAAGCTGATTTCAAAATGGTGGTTTTGGCACAAAATAGCCTCATTTTAAAGCTGTATCTTCATAAAGGAAAATTTTTGTGCAATAATACTTGAGATCATGAATTAATACTATAAGTACTATCAATTGAGCAAACAAAAAGCAAAGGTCAATTTTTCATTTAAAGTTACCCTTTAAAATATTGGCACATAGGTTAACCTTTCCTCTTTCCAGTGAACTGCATGCCTTCTGGGGGAAAAATGCTGTCTTCACAAAGTAGGAAGACACCATCTTCAGCAAAACAAACTCTAGTACCTTTTTTTTCAGCTTATGTCCAGAAATCATAGTGTATCAGGTGTAGCTTGTAAACAAGCAATTGTTCTAACTCATTGTACCCAAACACATTAATAATTTCCATGACGATCATGAATTTAACTTTAATAACTATAAATGGCTGTCCAAAGATAACAGTGTTAGTATCGTTGTAGAATGTACCGTATTAGTTTTGAGTTATTTACTTTATTTAAACATTAACCACTGTATGTTGGTTTTGAACAAGAAACAGTCCAATAAAGTGGCTGTGCTTGACTTTTTACCCTCACAACGCAAAGCGTGGGAGGGTATATATTAGTCAAACTGTTTGTTGGTTAGTTAGCAAAACTTTTTCACCATAAACGGTTTGTTCTCCAAAACCAAGCAGCCAAATCTCTTCAAAATTTCTGAGAAGGAAGGCTACCATCATCAATGCAAACTGTTTCTTGTCCGTTTATCAGCATCTGGATCGTTCGTGAGTTATTCAGTGAAAAATATATCTTAGCTTCTGAAAGTTTGGTAAGCTTTTCACTGCTACCATACCATAGTATATGTAAAAAACTGACGTACAAATAGTTTATTGGTAGAGACAGCTTTTCGTTCACAAGTAGTTGTTGTAAGTCAAATCACGATTTTGTCCTTGAGCGGTTCAGCCATGTGCTTGGTTGAATCGTTGTAAAACTTGATCTGTTACTGTGTTAGAAGTAGGTTTGTATACCTTTTATTGCTTCGAGAGCTATTTTACGAAAGATCAGCTTGTTTGGTTTTTTTGTTTAAAACGGTTTTCTTCTCCATTATTCCATTAGGAAGCTCCGCCCATAATAATAATTAACCAACTATACTGCAAATTTTTAATAGAATCTAAACCAGAAGTTTCTCAAGTGCACAAAATGTTTTATAATACAAAGTCTCAACTTAGTCAATTATCTTGAATCATGGAACTGCATGGATCTGTGTAGCACTCAATTAATGTGTGGATTTGTGTATCACTATGGTTTGTGATCATTGCATAGTGTGGTGAGGGTTCGCACTTTATGCACTAGTTTTTTTAAAGATTAAATAAAAAGTTTTGTTGGATGGATTAGCCACTATAAAAGTTTTTCTGACAGTCTTAAAAGAAGCACCTATGCGATGGATAGAACAGGTTCGAAACTAAAGAAACCGATTGAACCAATGTTGCAGCTGCTTTATTTCCAGAGATATAGCTGCACAAATGATAATTTGATCGTAATACTTTGACCGCTCCTATTCTTAACTACAGGAGCAACTTTACGTGATGAAATGACACCAGCAAACTTCTTCGAATTCTTTTGAAACTTATATCAAACGAAAGAGGAAAAGTTGAAATTTATGGGTTTTGAATGGACAAACGTAGCAAGAAACATACTTTTTCAAGTTATGAATAAATAATGCAACTGCCCTACTCTTTTACATACAAAATTAATTTAACTTAATTTGAAATTCTGGAGTGGTGACAGCTAATCTCTGGAAACGTGCTGCGCAGTAGGTTTATCAAACCTGTATTGCCAGCAGCATGGATAGACTTTTTGGCCACAAAATGCTCAAAGTTCGTCTTTGGTTACAATTGTTTTCGTATTACTATAATATAAAATGCGCTTATCTGCTGTCTGGTAAATATTTCATGCTGGTGAGAAAGAGGGAGCCATTTTGAAATAATTTCAAGCAATACCATAAAATTAATTTTTATAGCCCAATAAACACCCGTGCCCAAAGCTCAATAAATAATTTACAAGAAACTCGTAACATGTATGGTCTATTGCCGTTTATTTTAAAAATAGGCAATCATTAGGAATGCATAAACAAATAAGATTTTTAATAAAAGCTGTGGCAGTTCTATGCTACAAAAAACTGTTACATGTGGCTGTTAAATTCAATAGATGAATCCTTGATTGATAGATCATTTTCATGTTATGAAGGTCACTATGATATCTAGGTGTGGTCTAACTCTTAAGGTATGATAATGTTCACTGAAAGAAACATTCACAATCATGACTCCTTGACATTGGCAACTAACGTTAATACAGGTACAATCATTACAACTCATTATGTTTAGTAGCTACAGAGTAACAAACTCCTGACTCCAACAAACATACACCAATGCAATGTATATAAATGTACTACATTTATGCACTGACCATGGAATTCCCTAACTGTGGCATATCTGCTGTTAGACAATGGGCATGTGCTTCGGTTACATAACCCAGTAATATTGAATGCATTTCTACAAAATGTGCTGGTCTTGGTTCTATAGTTAGAAGAGTAACATGATAAAATACACATTGAACAGTATTAAACAAAACAAAATTACGTCCTGCATGCTATGATTCTACTACTGTATTACAATGGCCAGTTTAAATACAATGTTGTATCCAGCTTAAATACAATGTTGTATCCAGCTGTTGTAATTGTTTGTGGCAGGTAACTATACTACTTGGATAGATAACTATCGCAACAAAGAATTACAATATCCCGATATAACACTTTTTTGAAACAGAACACCTTAATCCATATACCGGTAGCAGGAAATTTTGGTGGTAAAAGCCATTGTGCTTTTTCCATATTTGAATTCTGCGTCACTTTGTTGTCACTTCTATACCCACGACAACATTACTGAACTGATACTGTGCATGCGCATTACTTTAATTGCTATAGTTACGAAGCGGAATATTAAATGACAAACTACAGTATAATACGTACATACATTTAGGCATAGAATAAAGTAGTGTAATCGTAGCACAAAATGATTACGCTACAATCGTTTTGTCAAATGTCAATTTTTTTTCGCTTACTATTGTATATGTTATAATGAACAGACACTCTGCACTAAACAATGGAATGCGGAAAGATGTTGATATATCACATAATAGACTTCACACAAATTGGCACAGGTAAATCCAGTCCTGGCTCATGGGTAAGCTAGGACAGTTGCTAATGCACAGTATTGCTAAGTAAGTGGACAATAATGTTCAGACTACTGTTCAACTAAATACAAACTGAAAACATTTGTTACAGTCGAGTGAGCTTTCTCAACATCATTCATATATCGTATTTCCTCGAGTAGTAGCTGCGGCTACTAAAAATTTCAGCTGAATTTTTGCCCAAAAATAAAGATTTTTTGACTTTTAAGGAAAAAAAAAACTGATGCCCGCTTTGAGATTTGAACCTACGTCTGAAGCTTCACATGCAGTAGCTCTACCTATAGACCAATTAACCTTTCCACTACATGTAAGTATTGATAAAACAGGTTTTAATGTGGCTACTATTCGGGGTGCGGCGTCTATTCGAGGAAATACGGTAACTGTCTATACTAAGCAGTAATGACAAAAAGTTTACTTTGAGTTGAAGTCGGGAACAATTAGATTTGAAAATACAGATGAAACTTGGTTATAAAATTATCTCAAGGTGTGATCTAACTTTCACTATTTGCCCTTAAAGAAACTACATGCATGTATGTCTGTTTGCCAAATACTTGGCTTCTAATTTGTACTTAAAAATGGTAATAGCACACCCATGTGTTGCTTATCAAGCCTAACCCTTGCAGCATACTGTTACAAGGGTTTATAACAGCACATAAAGCCTAACATACATTGTAAAATAAGGCTGGGCGGATTATTCCAGAATAATTAAAAGAATAATTTCCAGTAGGGAGGTAAGACTTAGGAGCACTAGACTTAGGAGAATAATAGGACAGTCCATGGAATAAACGAATAGAATAATAGGCTGGACTTGAGGAATAATCCGCCCAGCCCTATTGTAAAATCACATTTCATATCTGTAGCAAGTACCAATGAAGAGCAATACTGGTCTCAATAGTCTTTGTTATTGGCATTGCTTCTGTGGTCAGCATTCTTAGCAATGAATAGGTAGACTTCTTGACACTTTTGTGAGCTTGAAATGTTGTTTCAAACGTAAGATACAATTATATGAATGATTTCTTTGAAACAAGGCAGTAAAAAAATCCTGCTTTTGAATGGGGGTACATTCAAGAAAGGAATGAAGAAATACTCAGTCTTGTGATATATAGTGAAGAGCTTATGCACTTGGTGCTACATATTACAAGAATCAAACTTCCGCTTTCTGTAGTAGTAAACTAATTTGTGTTAGCATTATGAGAATCTTTGCAAATGGCTTGTTAACACAAACGCAAGCAGAGGGTTATAGTTGTTGGTTTGTGAGTCTGTGTGTCACCACGTAATCTCAGTGGATACTAGATGGTAGAAATTCACTGACACTCCATTAAAAGAGCTTAATGATAATTCCATCAAGCTTTCATTTTGAAAATTTAGCAGTATTTTAAACAAAGATCTATGACCATTTCAATCGATAGTTTCGTTGAATGCTATCTTTTGGCTGTGTCCCTTGAGGACGTTATAAAATTGTAAGTCAGGCCTTGTTACAATTTTGATCATGGGCTCTAAAGGCATGTCAAAGGTTTCTCTTGCTAAGGTCCAACTTTTCATCTTTTGCTCAACCATTTTGAACTGATTGCTTGGCCCTTGTTTAACTGCTAGTCTGATGCAGCAGTCTTCTCTGCTAATACTTGTAAGATCTAATGTCTGTCTTTACTGTGTTGTTTTACTTGTAAAGAATAGTTTGTCTAGCCACTAGTCAGTAGTAGTTTGTCTGGTTCTCAAAGCTAGTTTAGTAAAAGAGTCTGCTCTGCTGGCTGTTGTTCAGTGTATATACATATATGTGTGCAATATTGTGAAAGGGAAGAATCTTAAGCCTAGTTCACAATATTGAACGCACCTGAAATTTTCGAATATTTACCGTAATCTTAATGCAGATGAGACGGCAGATTTGGACAAATTTCTATTCCAGCGTCTTGCGTAACGTTCTACCATCACATTGTAAACCAGGCTTAAAGTGTTCGTGAAACAATAGTGCTAAGAATATCTTTCGACACTTGCAAGTTATTCTACTAGTATTGATGTTATGAAGTATGTGAGATAAAATACATTAATGGCAAGAGTTTTGCACTTTAGCTCCTTTATTGTTAGGGGTGGGTGATAGTAAATATTTCACTGTCACAATAGTAGGAAACATTAGTTATGCAATGGTGAATAGTACTCATATGCTTTACTTCGCCTTATTGCGTTATGCTATTGTTTCATGCAGTATACTATTTATTAAATTGTTGTACTTATGATTAAGAAAAAAAAAACTTGTTATTCCATAAACAAACAAATCCAACTAGAATGTACTTGGAGTAACTATATATATCCAAACAATGCTTTCAGAAATGTATAAAACTCTGCATTCTTGAGCACACCATCCCTTATAGAATCTTAGACAATTCAACCACACGCGTCATATTTTGTGGTTTTGCGCATGTGCAAATCTATGTGTCACTATCACGATAGTAATCTCTCACCATCGTGATAGTGTATTCTGGCGATATGATAGTGAAAATATCGCTACTGTCGCTCAGCCCTATTCATTTTCAGTGCCACTTAGTACCAAACTTTTAAAATCATTTTTAATTTCCTGTGAATTCGCACTTTTCTCAAGAATAAAACCACTGGACAGGCAGTGCACAGTGCTATATCGTCATTTATTTTTACATTGGGATCGGTTAAAATAATTTATCCATACTAATTAAGGCCACGTTTGCACAGCTATGTTTCCAAGCAAAAACGAACACTTTAGTATGCGTTTGCACCTTCCTGTTACACAGACACATGTGAAAACGCTATGAAAACGAAGACAAACAAAAACGGCTTCCAAAGTGGAAACTTCGGAAAACACATACATTTGAAAACGGTAAGGTTTCCATGTAAACGGCTAAAAACGAATATATTTTTTTAAAAAACTGCACAGAAATCCAAATCCTAGGATTATATCATAAAAAATACTCGCTACTGGTCGTGTTTACCACAAATATAGCAAACTTTTTCAGAAAAAAAGTTGCTTCCGAAGCAAGTTTTCTTTGCCCGCCGCCATTTCACTTTACAACTTATTAATTAAAATTATTACTGCGTGTACGTTATTAACAATTAAAGTTATTTCAATTAAAACGCAGCTGTGTAAACGCATTGAAAATGCTGTAAAAACAATGCAAAATCAAAACTGATTCAGTGAACTGTTGCTGTGTAAACGTGGCCTAACTCGTTTAATAATGCTCATTCAAGATACTTTTGGGTTCTCCAGAGTCAAAACTAGGCTTGGGTCAAATATATTAAAGTAATCATATTTAAACATTTTTAAGCATTCGTGTTTGTATCAAATTTAAAGTTTGATTTGCAAAGTATTTTTCAATTTAAATACATACATTGCTGAAGTATTTAAAATACATCATACAAAATATAGCTACATACATGGTAATAGCCTCTACTGTCAATAATACTATAACTATGTGACTTAAAAAGCAATATGCATATGATTGACTGAGCCTGTAGCATGGCCACCAATTGGAAGGCTTTTCCAAAGCTATACTAGCGAACATTATTAGTGTATACTATTGGTGTGACAAATGACTATTGACAGGGTACATACATGTATACATGCATGTTAGAGGGTAAACGAATGTTTGAAATTTAAATTTCATCCATGTGCACCTACATTCAAATATTTAAAAAATAGTTCAATGGTTTATTGAAAAATATACAACTAGTACACATATCCCCATTGAATACCACAATTTACTATCACCAATATATGGCAAAATTCCATGAGGCAAAAGGCCGAGTGGAATATCATACCGAGGTAGTAATAAATCGTGACATTCAATATGGGAAAACAGATGCAATAATTTTTATTATTATTATAGACTAATTCTAAAGAGTTTTCTTGAATGTACTCCATACTTTTGCTTTACACATTTGTTGAAGCGTCAGTACATAGATATTGCAGGTGAATGTTGTTAACTGATGGAGATGGCAACTAAGTTTTTTTTAGGGCAGTACATAGCCAACATAAATAAAAAAAATGAATAGCTAGACTACAAAACAAATCGCTACACACACAACAAGAAAAACCATCTAGAATTGTAGGTGATATCGCATTGTCCAACGTACGGCCAATACTTTAGATTTGAGTTATTCGATCAATTAATCTTATTACTTACATTTTAGCAGCCTAGTTACATAAGTCATTAGCTCCTTATCAGCCTTCAAAAACTGTATTGAAGCAAAGGAAAGACCTGTACAGACAGATTTAAAACAGCCTTCTCCAGTTCTTCTCCAAAATTAAACAATTTTGAGCACGCACTGTTGCCTCAGGCAACATGCAATAACATCGTGCTATATCAAGAATTATTGCACAGCAACAGACCAATATAGTATATAACAATAGAAGCTATTAATACCACTGGAAAGTACACGTTGGAAAATTTTTGCCTAAATGAGCTACAGCACAAAAGCTTTATTTGTAAGCCCCACAATCAATGAAATAAATACAAATCATTTACATTACTATGGCGATACGATGGAAAATCGGTCTTTCGAAGTTGCAACTTCACTATAGTATTTCAACTGGTACTGAAGCTTGATAGTTTACCCTTACATACCTATTGTCTATTCTTCGCAAAAAAAAGTAAATTTTACACCTGTATCTTTTGTAACGCGTGTTAAAGCCTACAGTAGTCGACCTTGTCTTCAAGAATCATTTTGTTGAATTAAACAAAGCAACTCACATTTTTAATATTTTTTAAGCACATTCTTTTTTTAAGTATTAATTTTTTAAGAATCAAACCTTTCAAACCTTCCTTCGTACTAGTTCACATATATTTGGACTCACTTATATAACATTCGTTTATCCACTAATGTCCGTATAAATATCGTCGTATACATTACTACAAGGCATGAAGTACATCTATTTGAAGTTGCAATTAAATACAAAAGCAAGAAATTGCACAGCACAACCTCGATTATTTGAACCCATTTGCTCTTGATAATTTGAAAAACTGCTTGGAAAAGTCCAGGTAATACAAATACCCTCAATTATAACGTAACACATTCACAAATTTACAATGATTGTTTTGTGCCATAGCGAGTAGATTTGTTAAAAACAAAAAAAAAAAAACATGGAAAAAGCTAACAAATTGCGCCTCATGACTCTGTTTTTGCTCGATGGTCAGCAATTTTACCATTAATAAGGTTAAACAATTCCTAATCAACCAGTGTTAATAAAATTTTTCCAAGGCTTTGAGAATTAAGTCAGGATAATCAAGGTTCTAGATAAACGTGAGGTTCAGATAATTCAGGTTATACTGTGTTTGTATCTTTTAGTAATATTATTGTAACTCATGGTATTTGTGCTTGATTTGTATTGAAGGCTTTCTCAAGTAATTGTATATCCTCTGGCAGATGCTCCCTATCAATCAATCCCAGTATTACTGTTGTCACACACCTTTGATTTACACGCACATGCTCACAACGACGATTTACAACAATGTGGCCCACGCAACTGCCCC
>JAYJLX010100890.1:0-21793 GCA_036873525.1 Chalinula nematifera
GACAAGGAAGGTATTCCTCCAGATCAACAGAGGCTTTTATTCTCTGGTAAATTTCTAGAAGATGATCGTACCCTCAGCGATTATTACATCATGGGAGATGCATCCCTTGAGTTGGTCGTTTCTCTAAATGGTGGAATGAAGTTGATGATTAAATCGCTGACTGGACGAATGTTTGATGTAGAAATCGATTCCAGTGAAACAATTCAAACACTAAAAGAAAAGCTTGAGAACAATTTTGGTATAGAGGCCTCCTCACAGAGGTTGATACACAGTGGGAGGGAGCTTGAAAACGACTGTACTCTGGATTTCTATGATATTAGTGAAGAGTCAGTAGTACATCTCGTGCTACGACTGCTGGGGTCATAACTCTATTAAACCTTCATAAATTTTGATGTTTTTAATGGTATAATTTGTGTATAGATGCTACGTAATTATTTTTTTGTTATTGTATCCAATATTTATACATTATAATAGTAATTAAAGCAAGGTGCATGTATATAGGCTGGGGTAACATCTCTGTTGTACTTTATTGTAATGGCCATTGCACAATTAAAGTTCCATCTCTTTCAATAATACAAGATAAATATAATAATCAATAAAGTGAAATAACCACAATTAAAGATTAAGTAATACCATATAAGTTAGTTTACAGATAAATTTAAAAAATTCCAAGGTGGATTTAATAATACAAATAGACAATTTGTTCCAATTGAAATACCAATTTAGAATACTAGCTAATAAGATAGAAAGATTTTTCCAGTTAGTAATTAGTCATAACGATTGCTATTTGGTCATTATATTGGTTATGTTATATTATTATACCTCATTATAGTATATTATATATAATATATCTCATTATAATTCGTCCCTATTTCTGCTAGTTCACCGATTGTTTTGTTTTGTTGTTTTAGAATAGTCCTGGATTCCCTCGTGTATTCGATAATGTTGCAAAAAAGATTGAATCCCTGAAAATGGACTCACCAGATACCAAGGTGAACTATAGGGGGAGGGGCTAATAGTTGCTATTCTGTTGCTATGAATAGCAGGTTTTGATTAGAAGAGTGTTAGCAATGGATTAATGTGGGAGGGGTTAGTGGGCGGAGCCAGTGAGATAGTATTTATTGGGCTAGTGGTATATGGGAGGTGGCTATGGCATTAACTAGAGATAATAATTTAAGTGAAGTATGAACTTCACGTTAACTATGACCTTACAAAATGAGGCTCAGATTGTACTATAGCTTTAATTTTACAATGAAAATGTTCGTCTTGTCCTTGGCATTCTTCTCATGTAAGCAATGCATTGATATTGAGTGGTGAATATACATTAATATTGAGTTGTAGAAAAAATCTTCCAATACCTTAAGTATGGTGTATTTTGTACTCTTATGCATGGGGAAATTTACAAAGGTTTTAGTGAACATAAACAGACTATCAGACTATAGTTATTTTGTCTATATTATATCAAATAATCACTTGTACAACGTTTTATAGGTAATGGAATTCTTGTCATTCTGTGACATGATTCGTTCAGAGGTCAACAGGTTACTGTCGGATACTCAGATTGCTTATATACTGAGACACCTCAACAATACAGGCATTGTTAGTATAGCTATTCCTTGCATGTTTATATATAATGCATAGCATATTCTTGTTTTGAACGACATTAAGTATTCTCTCTCTCCCTCTCTCTTTCTATTTGTTTAGGTGGTATATATACAACCCCTCGATCAATGGGTATTCCTGAATCCAATGTGGTTGTGTAGTACGTTGGGTTATCTGTTCTCACCTTCATCACATCCAAATCACATCCTCTGCAAAAATGGAGACATAACTCGAAAGATTCTCCAGGCGTACCTTCCATCGTGTAATGATGCAAAGGACTTGAACATCACGTTAAAGATCTTACGTAGCCTTGAACTAGGCTATAGTTCAGTTAAAACCAATCACAGTGAGCTGTTTCGATTCACCAGTGCTCAAGAGACCGACGAGACCTCAATCTGGGCACCTGAAGATCGATTCACACTCTACAATGGGCGTGTCATGCTTCCTTGTAGTGAAGCGGATTTTCTCCCGATTGGTTTCATTCCTCATCTACACATGCTAATGGCCTATCTACAGAACGGTAAAAACCTCTTCACATTCAAGGACGGATTCCTACTGGACTACACCAACCATCAGTGCCTAGTTAAGATGGAGCCTGGCAGACGATCGGTTTGTTTCATTGGTCGTATCACCACTGTCAGTGTTGCCTCTCAATGCATAAGCACTATGGATTACGCTCAGTTATCTGTCACTAAGCTATGTCGTTTAATGTGTCCCGCATTCTTCTTCAAATGGAGCATACTGAACCCAGCTGCCCTCCAGAGTCATAGTTCCCTCCCTCCCTGTTATCCAGCCAGTGTTGTCGCCATGGCCAACAGGAGGAGAAAATCAGTTATGTTGGAAGGTCCGCCGCCGCTTGTGGACTCGGCCAAAATGATGTTCTTTGGTGATCAAGAGTTGACGTTGAAAGGCACCGGACTGGGGATGAAGGTAGCCTACTTGGACGATCATATATTGGAACAAGTTGGACAGCTGCTAGCTGAGGATGATATTCAACCATCAGTAAGGGAAAGTAATAGTATGACCACGCCTTTTTTCAATAGTCTAGCCACGCCTCTTTCAATAGTTTAGTCATGCCTCTTCCAAAACTTTGGAATATAGGTGTGCTAGGAAAGCAACAACAGTGTAGTAATGTGAATACAGTTAATAGCATAATTGTAGTAGTCTAGTGGTATATGTGTATGTATGTATTGTAAAACAGCTTGGCTTCAATCATTATGTGTATCACCCATATTATTAATAATTATGCTGTCATGTACTGTATAGGGTTGGAAGGGTTTGGCTAAATTTATTAACCAGGCTGAATACATTGAACTACTGGAAGGCGAGACTCATCCGGTGAAGAAACTGATCCTCAAGTGGGGTGAGAAACCAAAATGGACTGTGGACAGTTTACTTTATGCTCTGAAAGGAATCGACAGAGTGGATGCTTATGATTATGTTAGAGCAAGGACCAACCCAAAATATGACACTGAAGTAGAGACATAATGCAACTTATTACCATAATATAGTGTGACAATCTTTTTTTTTATTTGCACAAATTAAATTCTCACTGACTATTACCACAATATCTATGCTATTACATTACAATTCGTATGCAAAAATAAAATTATAATGTTTAGTTAGTGGGCGTGGTCCATATTGGTTATTAATAGTTATTGATGATTGAAAAAGGCGTGGTAAATATAATTCGATGAAGAAGCATCGATTATAGCGACGAATATGAGTCATTCTGCTCGGAATCAACCGAAGATTGTCATCTCCTATGTCATTAGAGACCAGTCCGAGCCCAAGAATAGATCGGGAGTCAACAAGCTTAGAATAAACCCGGCTTTAAAACACCTTTGCTCTGCTGGGAGGGACTCCATCATCAGGCAATGGAATTTAGAGAATTTTTATGAAAAGACCAGAGAACCAGTGAGCAAGCTATAGAGGAAAATATACTATCAAGTATAGTACAGAAAGGGGGAGAGGAACATGTCGGGGGGGGGGGGGGGGGGGGGGGGGGGGTGGTGAAGGCCACTGGGGGCCATCAGAGAGCATGGATGGGCTGGGGTCTGGGAAAGAAGAAGGATAAAAATGGGGCCAGGATGTGAGAGGATAAATACGCGTTGTATTATTGTATAGCGGATATATTCAGTTGCCAACATATTTGATAATATTGTAAAAAAAAAACTTCATTGATGGCCTTATTATTGGCAATCTGTGACACGTATATATGCGTATTCTGTGATTTTGTGAAAATGGTATAGACCAAATCCACAATTATTGCGCGGGCGTTGTTAATGATATTCATTACTTTGTTAATTATATTCATGAAGCGGGCGCGGCCAGATGCTGCAAATGTGAGTGGCAAAGAGAAATCCTTTGAGTATGGACGATAGAGTTTGCATCGCCGAAAACACCATAATAAGAAAGAGCTGCTGTGTTCATACTTACACCAACTGGTTTGCTAAAGCTTCTAGTATTAAATTCTATAGATTCCGCAAAAAGCCTCATCGAAAAATAAACTGGACAGATGCCACAAACAGAAGAAACTAGGACACGGGTATCTTTGGACACTTTCTTTTTTTACTCGTTTGCAGTCAAAAAAGCCAGCAACGAAAAAAGACCAGGCCTCTGAACTTTTATAATGCTTCAAGAGCCTCCGTTGTATATGGGCTGGATGAGCCGGTAAGGTACACGCAAATGTCAGGGAATTCTACTGCTGGCCAATACTGTCTTCCCGACGACCATTCGTAAGTCGGTAGCAAATACGGGTCCTCCTTTAGCCCTAGTTGTTTCGATTTATCATTATATTGCTTCCTTCCTGTTTTGTCTATTTGCAAAATACAGCTCGCTCGCATTCTACAAAATTCTGACTACGTTATTGTCCTGCAACTATTGGCAGCTCCATCATTCGAGTTCTTTTTCTTGCCACTCACACCTGGCCACACCCGCTTCATGAATATAATTAAAAAGTAATGAATATAATTAACAACGCCGGCGCATTAATTCAAAATAATTGTGGATTTGGTCTATTGGCGATTTATGATGTAAACTACCAATTGCTGAGTTAAAAATCTGCCAAGTTAAAAATTTGCCAAATTAACCCACTATACGTGTGGTATATTGTTTAGATGTACACATGGGAGACCATGTGCTCCCCTGGTATAAAAGGTGCGAGTTCTTATAGTGCTATGTCTGCTAACTGCTAAATATTGCTAGTTATTAAGTGTTTATTAATTTTACAACACCATAATAATTATTATTACTTTATGCCATATACACGGTATAAACAGCTGTATAAACACTTAACAGTACGTTGCCAATAGTTAGCAGTAGCACTCTGACCTTATCCAGCTAAATACTGTAATATAGTACTATTACTGTAGGCCAGATTTTGATTGTAAACATTTCAACAAATGCGAATTGGGGAAATGCATTTTGTGCACGTGTAAATAATTACACAGTGTTTCCATAGTTGCGAGTAGGAAAAAAACCCTCGCAATTCGCAATTATAAAAATCTCGCAATCAAAACCCGGCTTATGGTATAACGTATCATTTTATGTTGGGCTAAGCAAGTATAGAGTATGTTGTGTTTTCGTTGATATAGGAGGGTTTGGGTCCATTGGAACATCACACTGACTGGGTCAATGATATCATATTCACTAAAGATGGTGGAACATGTAAGACTTCTCACTACTACACAAGAGGAGAGGGGAGGGGAGGAGAGAGAAGGGTAGGAGGAGAGGGGAGGGGAGGGGAGGAGAGAGAAGGAATGCTACGGTACTGAGATGAAAGGAGAGGGCATATGAGAGTAGGAGAGGGTATGTATTAACACAATACTTAAAATAGACTACGACTAACGAATCATATAATTCCACGATTAACTTAATTATGTTACTATGACAAATGTATATAAAACTTATTTTGGTTGCTATGCCGTGTGTCTAGTAATGTCAGCTTCATCTGACACCTCCCTGAAGATATGGAACCTGTCACGTAATGTTTGTACCTCTACTCTCAAGCCCCATAAGGACTATGTACAGTGCCTAGCGTATTCTCCTGCCACTGATAACGTAGTAAGTGGAGGCCTCGACCATAACCTGTTCCTCTGGGACATAAAGACACTTACACAGCTAACTGCATCCAAGAACACCGTCACTAGTTAGTGTTTCAGTATCGTAATCATTATCAGCTTTAAACAAAGATGCCATCTTAATAATGAGCAATTTATTATCTGAATCAGGACAGTTAGATGTAGGTCCCAATAGTGTTATTTTAAGTACGATTTATCGTTTGTTGTAGCTATTCCATTGAAAGGTCAGAAGGATTCGGTGTACAGTGTAGACATCAATGCTAGAGGAACACTAGTAGTGTCTGGGTCGACTGAGAAGGTTGGTCATGGGTGATTAATGATTAGTCATGATGGAATTTATTTGTAATAATTGAAGTATGCATGTGATTATTATGTGTGGCTGATCAACTTCAGCCAGATATTGGTAAGATTGGTTTTCACTATAACGTTTACATTCTATTATGACCAGAAGTCAAAATGTTATTGAGTACTGATGCAAAACTGATGCTGGAATAGTTCTTAGTTCTACTCCAGCGTCAGCATATTCCTTTACATTGACTTCCGTTTGTAACAGAAAGCAGCCATTATAATAACGTAAAGCCAGCTTTAGACTCTAGTTCACAATCACACTAGAAGTCTAGAACATTGTGTAAGATGCCGGTAAAGCAAAAGTTTAATTGTTCTCTTTAGCCATGTTTTGTATGCATTGTGAATACGAAAATACTTAAAATGGTAATGAATTTACCTATTTAGCTATTCAAGAGTGATTACTTTATATAAACAGCTTAATTTAATAATTCTAAAATGATCCACGTATTGTTTGTTACAGGCATTAAGACTATGGGATACTAGATCATCAAAGAAAGAAATGAAACTTAAAGGGCACACTGACAATGTTAGGGCTGTATTACTGAATGAAGATGGAACTGAAGTAAGTCATGCATGTATTATTATAATAATTGCTTCCTTCAGAGGTATTCGAATAATTCTACTGTCCATTCCATTCATTCATTCATTCATTCCTCCAATCATCCTTTCCTTCATTCTTTGATTCCTCAATTCATTTGTCTGATTATCTCTCTCTCTCTCTCTCTCTCTCTCTCTTTCTCCTATCGCTACAGTGTGTATCCGGTAGTTCTGATGGTACTATCAGACTATGGTCAGTGGGTCAACAGAGGTGTATAGAAACATTCAGAATGCACGACAAAGGGGTGTGGTCATTAGCAGTTGACGAGAGTTTCAGGTACCTGTATTCGGCAGGGAAAGACAAAAAAGTGTTTATTACGGATTTATCGGAAGGTAGAAAAAACTCTAGTGCTCTCTTTGACTTATTGTTACCTATTTACCCCTACAGGTGGTCAGGAGGGTGTTTTGTTATTTACTGAGGAATATCCAATATTGTCAATGGTTCTGGACACTACAGACAACGAACAGTCTATCTGGGTATCGACTACCAACTCAGACATTAACAAATGGGTTAGAGGAACAACACACACTATATATAGCTTCTATTTTTATTTCTCTCTTTATCTATTTATTTCTTTAGCCAGCCACTCCCAAGTTATCTTCGTTATCCAATGGTATGGATCTTGATCCGCCATCCCTCACCACAGGACGAGGCATTGATAGCATCGTTGATGTGGACAACCCGAATATGTCGTATAATACACCGTTAATGACTATAAAAGGTGGGCGGAGTCACTCCAACACATTTGGGTGGAGTCACTCAGCATTATTCTGTATTTCCAGGTGCTCCTATTATAAAAGAGTGTCGAATTCTGAACAATAGAAGACAGGTTTTAACCAAAGACAATAGGAAAGATGTCATCTTATGGGATATTCTACATGTAAGCTAGCTCCCTATAATAATGATGATTGCTGCCACTATTATAATATACTAGTATCATAATCTGTAGATATATGTACATGCTGTATAATTATAAATATTATTGTTTTATTGTAGGCTCGTAAAGAGTGTGATCTTGGTCTGGTTGATATCGATGAAGAAGCTGAGAAACGAAAAGAAGAGTTGTATGTCCCAAATTGGTTCACATGCGATATTAAAACTGGAGTGAGTCTGTCGTTTAGTGTGACGATTTATACGTATGAATGAAATGGAAATGGTTTAATTTTTATCTCTTTCTCTCTTTCACAATCACAGATGCTTTCTATAAAACTGAATGAAAGCGATGCGTACTCTGCATGGGTAATGGGGGATCATACCAAGCTAAGCACTGTGACATCAGACTTAAAGTGTTAGTGTATTCAATATCCTATAAACATGTACATACATATATTGCCTACTGTATTACTATTAATAATACCAAGAGTACATAAGTATAGGAGAGTGTCTAACCAGCGATACCACTGTAGAAAAGCTCTATACAAAGTAACGTGACCGAAAGTCATGTGTTGCCGTATTATTTACCGTAATTTCTTCGTTAATGTATCAAAGCCCGCCAAGCCGCCAAATAAAGTGTAGAATACTGGTTCAAAATAATACAACAACATGTGACTTCCGGTCACGTTACTTCGTATACAGTTTTTCTACAGTGGTATCGCTGGTTAGACACTCTCCTATACTTATGTACTCTTGATAATACTTACAAATATGTAAAACCTCAATAGCATATACTGCGTGTACTGCTGTATTATAATTCTGTCCAAATGCATGTGTTGCTGTTTGTGTTCAGTGAACTACGGAGCTCTGATGTTGAGAGCATTGTTTGAGCACTGGCCCGAGACACATCGATACAAAGAGAATGAGCGAATAAAGAACATGGGTGGGTTTATATCATATTGACAGACGATCTTTATCATGGGTCTTAATTGTAGAGTTCCCAGTTTCGGAGCAACTGTTTTTAAGAGTGGCTGATCAAACGGAAGATTTAAATAACTTTGGGATAACCCTTGGTCTACCTGGTAATGTAATGAGTGGAATCATCGAAGGTAGTAAAGGTCAGGGGGAGATAGCCAAGGAAATGTTCCAGGTAATGAGACTATGACCTTCAGTAATAATTATTAACCCATTAGTGACTTATCATTATCGGTATAGATTATATCACAAGAGGATCAGCTGTCATTAAACAAGTTGACTAAAGTATTAACTATAATGAAAATGAAGGCCATGGCAGAACAGATAGCTGCAGAGAGAGGTTTGTTATGAGGATTTGTCTGTCTGTCTATGGGGTTACTTGTATGTTGATAATCTATTTGTGATGATTTTTTTTTTTTTTTTTTTTTTTTTTCAGAAAAATTATTAACTGAAGCCAATCAAGTTAATAAAGTTGTGAGTTTTATTTATTAAATAACTAAATTTGTAAAAATCAACTGCCGCTCATTGAAACAGGATATTCAGTTTTTCTCCGTTCCTGACCACACCCCCGTCATCATGTCTGAGTCCAGTGATTGTGGTGCTACTGTAGGCAGGTTCCTATGTGCTGATGCCGAAAATAATCACGAGAATGGAATTATCAATTCATATGCTCCCGAATGGATCACTGATATCATTGTACAGGTAATTAACGGAAGGGGCGGTAGCATTGTTCAGCTGCTACATGTAGTGTTTAATATGTATATATATTTACGTGGGCTGATACAGAAACTTGGGCTAGCTAGGAGACAAGGAAATGTCCATTAATAATGGATGTATCATTTATCATTTCAGAATCATTTACCTGGTCATCCCAAACTCAGTTTTAATCTCAATAAATGCGATAATGACGGTAAAGAGGTAACATCAACAAAAATGTAAGTGAAAATGGCTTTTATTTTAACCCCTTATTTCCTCTATAGTATTAGTTACCCTCCTTTATTAACCCTTTATTTTATATAATTAACCCTTTCATTCATTTATATAATTTATTTAATTAACCATTATTACAGTGATCGATTGTCAGCTCAAGATATTCTGACTGTAAAGAAGGTAATGGATTACCTATATACCAAGCTATATGGAGAAGAAGGCCTGAAGGCAGACAGTGGTGAACTAGTCCCTTGTACAGAATGTATGGAAATACTGTGTAATAATAAGGTACAATCATTGTATACTGTTATATATTCAATACTGTATTAATAATCATTGGTCCACACTGTACAGAGCACTATAGGTTTTTGATTTGGTGAGTGTCGTGTGGGCGGTTTGACCTTTTGATTTTCATTGCTAAGCTTATTAAATATCATGCAGGGTTTTGCGACGTTTTAATTTTGCACAGAATATGCGCACACATTTTTTAGTAGATCAAATTTTTGTCCAATGCATGTAAATTAATTCCACTTAATATAATGCTGTTAGCTAGAGTTGGGCAATTATGAAGGAAGTAAAAAATGATCATCGTGCAAAAAATCATGATTATCACAATTATCGTGGGCACTGTAATAAATTATTTATGCAATGCTTAAACTATAATTATGGCGTTAAACCCTAAATTTGCCCAAAAATTGTAATTTTGCAAATTTAGATAGTGTAATATCAATTATATAAACTATAGTCATGTACTTCAATAATCACGATTATAAATATCATGCTGATTCAATTAATCATCACTGCAATATTTCAATTAATCATACACCGTATTGCGCCAAATTTTTGTCAGGCAATAATTTCGTCAATTTTGTCAGAGCAGCTCTGTTGACAAAGTTTTTTTCTGCCGATAAATTTGTTTCTAATCATAAGATTCACAGCTCATGTACACAAGATGAGGAATGATGAATTTGAGAAACTTGGATGAAATTTTTTTTTTCGACAAAAATTGCTTTAAAACTATTGCCCGAAAAAAATTGGCGCTATACAGGTAATTACCCAACACTACTTAGCATTTGGATTGAATTGTGTATTAATTGGGTGATTAATAGTCAACAAGCTGACACTATGTCACATGATGTGATAATGATCCCACTATCCATCTACAGGTTTTATCCCCTACACTGGACCTTAGAACAGTACGACTCAATGTATGGAAGAGTGGCGGGGATATGTTGTTACTGTATAGAAACAAGGAGGTGCGGCCTGCCACACCCACCACTTCATCGCCAGCAGCATCAGCAGACTCACCAGAACATAACATGACATAGGAGGAGCAGATAGTCATAGATAATTTAGTATATCTATCTATTTTATATAATAGTTTTTTTTTTAATTGTTCTGTTTGTTTTCCTATTATTTGTTAAAATTGAATGCACGATGTACAACAATACATCAACAATATTGATTTTATTGGCAAAATAATTATTGCTAAATAATTGTCTGGAGCTAGCCCCGCCCCTCTATTCTGCTACATACGCGTATATTTGCAAGCATTCTGGTTTAGTTTGGATATTATAGACTCTAGGCTCTCATTGAACATATGGCTAGTGAGAAAGACCAGTACGGCCATCCAAGGATACCATATCGAGGACTTTACGACAGAGAACGTTGTGATAAGAGAAGAGAGTGGACAGAGAAGTTCACCAATTGCCAGCTGAGCAATGTCGGAGAATGGTGGAGCAGAGAAGGTATAATTATAGTTATGTTGAATGTATAGGGCAGGAATCACCTGAGCTGCACATACCACGATAGACCCAAACTTCAAAGGAATTTTCTGTAGTATAAAACTCATATACTGCTGTGGTAGGGTACCCTGGTGTTTGATATAGATCTACTCTACCCATTGTTCAATGCTTAATTAACCAGACATTGTTCTGCTGAAGTTTGGATCTACATGGAATAAATCTATTATACCAACCCCAGTCGGTGTATTTATACTCAACGAGCCCGATTGAGGGCGAGGCGAGTATAATGTGATATACACCGACTGGGGGTGGTATAACATAGTACATGTATGAATGAGTTATAAGATACATGTATTATAGTATTTTGTGTTCATGATTATCCCCCCCCCCCCCCTCCCTCCTCCTCCCTCCAATTAAAAGTCCTGTATCTATACAGCTGTTTAGTCACCAATACAATAGATTAAATGGTAAACAAATATTTAATCATAAATATTACATGCTGTAATCAATCCTTAATGAATACCACATATTGATTACCAGATGTCCTAGCTAGCTCCCACTATAAGAGGGAGGAGCTGATTGTTTATGTAACACTGTATAGGTTTGTTTCTGTAGAGCACGTATGTTATAAGGTGATTACTCTAGCTTGTATGATTATAGGTATTGATGAGAACTGTTCATGTGATAAACTCAGAGGGAATATAGAGAATCCAATTGGACTGGCAAAGATCCCCATCGGTTGGATTATATAGACAAGTATATGTTTTCCAATGTTAATCCCATTTATTAATCACCATACGCAGGTATTGCTGGCCCCTTGCTGATACGAGGTGATCATATCAATGGATACGCACTGTGTGCGTTTGCCACCACAGAGGGAGCTCTGGTTGCATCAGCCACTAGGGGTGCAGCTTTATTCACTAGAGCTGGTGGGGTCACTTGTAGGGTATTGGAGAAGAGCATGTCACGTGTACCAGTGCTGGTAATGGAGTCTATTCATGATGCAGAGAGACTAAGACAATGGGCTCAGGTATTACTGTATATGGCATATTGTTCGTGGGACGTAAATTTCGCTAATTTCACAGTTTTTGTTAATTCGTGAACTATAAACCCATGAAACTGTAATGCTGCCATGACCGTGGGTTTACTCCATGTGATTCGTGAAGGTTGAATCCGAGAATATGGATTTTCATTATTTTTGCGAAATTTGCGTGCCTCGAACAATATGCCCTATATGGTATAGGGACACCATCACGTTATCTACCATATTTATAGCATAATTTTTTTTTGTCTGTTCGTTCATGATATAAAGAAAAACATCATTCATTAGCAAATGCAATAATATACTTTACCTTTAATTTGCCGATCAATAAAACACACCAACTATAATTTTCTTCCTTTTATGTGGATAATTGATAATATTACAGTCACACGATTAAAAGACCAGACAAACAAACAGAAGCCTACTCAAAAAATAACAGATAATTTATTCATCATTAAGCCTAATTTACATTATGATGCTATAGCGGGACATTATGTTGATGCTGGAATAGAATCCTATTCTATTCCAATGTAAACGTTGTGTCAAAAAGGTTAAATCATACACGCAACGTCGCGCTAGCGTCATATTGTAAACTAGGCTTCACAAACAAAATGAATAGATATTTCTGCACTAAACGTATAATTATTATATATATTATATATATGTTGTAATTTATGTTTTATTTTACATAGTCCAATGTTGATCGACTTCAAGTTCAAATATCCGACCACAGCAACCATACTAGACTCCTGAATATCAAGGCATATACTCTAGGTTGCTTTCTGTACCTGCTGTTGATCTATGATACTGCAGACGCTGCCGGACAAAACATGGCTACACTGGCCACGTGGAACTGTTGTAGTTGGTTGAAGAAGATATCAGAGAAGGAGATTGGAGTGAAGATAAAGAAGTTTATAGTGGCTACCGGAAGCAGTGGAGAAAAGAAGCTTTCATTTCACAATTTCCTGAATTCTCGTGGAGTCCATGTTGTGGCTGAAGCATGGATACCAGACTCACTCATCAGATCTACATTAAAGGTATGTTAATACATATTTTTGGTATATAACTAGCCACTCCAGTACTTGTTTATAACTAAATATAATATTAATCATGTACTTGGTATATCCTCCATCCAATAGACAACAGCTGATGAATTGTTCGAGGCATATCGATATTTCCTTCACGGTAATTTCAGGACTGGATCCATGGGAGTCAGTGTTAACCCTTCCAATACATTGGCATCAGTTTTTATAGCGACAGGGCAAGATGTAGGCTGTGTTGGGGAAAGCTCACCCTGTTATTTCCTGATAGAACAGGCCTCTATCGAAGACATTGAGAAGCATTGTAAGGATTGTAGAGGCTCCTTAAATATTGTGGCACTTTTTTGTCCCAGTTATGCATAAATGTATTCCTAAAATCAGGGCAGGTGTCTAGATGAGTAAATAAAATAAATACAGTAAATACTGTACATGGCACTTTTTTTTTTTCGTCCCAGTTAGCTTATATAAATGTATATCTAAAAATCAATGCAGGTATCTAGTAACAATGGTGTTAATTGCATGTAATTAAGGGGTTCCACCCATGTATACAGTGTACTGAGTAGATTGCTTGTACAATATTTTACTATTAGGTTCGCTGAAGGAAAAAGGTTTATATGTTTGTTATGAGGTGCCAGGTTTAGCCATTGGTACAGTTGGAGGGGGTACAAGCCTTCCAACACAGAGGGAGTGCCTTGAGATTATGGGTTGCTACGGTCAGGTATGGGTATAACTCCACATGTTATGATCTATTTATGATGTGAATGAAAAAAAAGAGTGCATAAAAGTAACTTTCATTCAAACTAATTTAGTTTTATGATAGATAGTTAAAGTTGATTTTTTTTCCTCCCAAATCCATGGTAGTATTGTTAATTTTGTGTTACCCATATGTATGCAGGGTGGAGTCTATAGACTAGCTGAGATTATAACTGGTTATTGTTTGAGTCTGGACATATCAACATTGGCTGCATTAGGTAACGGTACCTTTCATTTGGCCCATGAGAAACTGGGTCGGAACAGACCCGATACTGGACTAAGACCAGTTCATCTCAATAAGACGTTCTTTCAAACCATTCTTGGAGAAAGAGGAAGCGTATTTGAATTTAGACCATTCTCAGTGAGTATAATGTATTTATAGTTAGAGTAATGGAAGTGTTGTGTGTATAGGGGTATATGTATGTGTACGCGTGTAGGGTATATGTGTATAGGGTGTGTATGTGTATAAGGATTTATGTATGTGTACATGTGTATAGGGTATAGTATGTACATGTATATGCGGCTATTTTTAATAAATTAAAAATTTACTTTTTAAAATTTTTCACGTTTTTAATTTGATGGAAATAAAGCATGCACATTATACTTTATGCACGTTATAAAAATTTTACATAAGCTTTTAATTTAACGTTTTCAAAAAGTTAAATTAAAAATGCTGTTAAATAAACCACTTATATGGTATATGTATACCTGTATTACGGCCTTTTGTGGGTGGGCGCGCCGGGCGAAGTCAGTGATGATGTCATATAATTAATTGAATAATAATTAATTAATAAGGCCTGTAATGCTTTTAACCATCCTTGATAGAGGAGATCAGCTAGTGTGAGTTTATTTCCTCCATTATTTGATGTATAGATTGATACTAGGAGCAGTGTTATCTCTGATATATCAAAGTCTGACTTGGTTAAAGTGGTTGGCCATTTTGGATACGATATCCAATACAAGAATAAATTAGGTACATACAGATATAGCTGAATGTACATACATGCATACATACAAGCTCCGCCCATCAATTCACTCAGTATTCTTGTGTCAGTTAGCTAGTGGATGTGATTTGTTACAGGAGTGATGGAATCAATTAAAGTGGTTATAAAGTCTAAGCCAACCGATTCTGAGATATGCAATATGCTGAATAAAATAGCTCGGAGGTGTGGCTTCACCTTGGCAAGAATATATGAAACATGTAAAGGTGACACTGGATTGAGGTATCAATAATAAATCATAAATGATATGTTTAAAGTGTGTTTACATTGACGTTGTTATTATGCTATACAGGCACTGCAGTGAGCGTGAGGTAACCATATCTTCACTGAATATCCCTGCCATTAGCAGGCTCTTACCAGAGACATACTACACATCCATAGACATAAAGAAGGTTGAGATGATTAGTTATATATGCTATAGAACTCCTTTATATCACCTTGCTAACACATTAAATCAGATAACTAAATAATGGGTCATCATTAGCGTGTGGATCATCCATCCATTACTTTATTGGTAGTTATGTGTTACTAAGGACATACATATATCTTATCATTGCATTGCCATAGCCTGTATATACGAGGTCTTTTGTTTCTAATATTGAGGATATTATTTTTTATTATTATATAAATCATAGGAGATTTATATAATTGTGATGGAGTGCCTTGTCAGTGATAAATATACATTATTGAATACCATAGAGGATATCAGTGTATGGTCGGAAGCTGATATTAAGGTTAGTTAATTGTTAATTCTGATTTTTCTTAGTTTATAATTGCTGTATAACATCAAAGGTTGTTCTGCGTGATTTGGCGCGCTTTCATGCTGCCTTCCTTTCATCAGAGCTTAAGGACATTTTAACGAGTCCTTGGTTGGAAGAGATGGGCAGAGATAAGATGGCAGAGTTACAACCATTATGGACAGCTTTACTGGATCATGCTCACTTGGAATTCCCTGAGTTCTGGACAGACGATTGGTAAAAAAAAGACATTACCACTAATTAATTGGGAAGAGGAGGGAGGGGGGAGGGGGAAATTGCTCAAAAAAAAACCTTTTTGTTTCCTTTATAGTTGTCAGTTATTGGAGAAGGCCATAAAGAAGATCCCTGAGCTATGGCTGATATTGCAAGAGGCTGAAAAGACATTAGTTCACAATGATTGTAACCCTAGAAACATGTGTCTTCGTTTACACAATACCAGTTCAACTGGAACAACTGAAGCTGGTTCAACTGGTATAACTAGTTCATCTAGTGTAATTGGAACTAATGACGTCCCTTTCAATGATTCTCGTTCATTGTGCTTGTATGACTGGGAGTTGTGTAGAGTTGACGTGCCACATCATGATCTTGTAGAGTTCCTAGCGTTCGTCTTACCACCAGACACTTCATTAACTAAACAGAGAGAACTCATAGAATGCTACAGACTCCACCTTCAATACTTCACTGGTACACAGTTCCCAATCGACAGGCAAGTTATTGGTTTATATAAGTGTACATTACATCAGGCAGAGAAATTAATGTTTGCCTACCTATATGTATGTATGCATGGGGTTTTATTTATCTGTTTAGTTTATTCTCGTATTTCTAATGATCATCATGCAGGTTCATGAAGGTATACAACGTTGCGTGTATTGATTTTGCTATTAATCGTTTATTGATGTTCACGATGGTACACACCTTTAAGGACTATGGTGGCTTTCTTCCTCGAGTCATTACATGCCACATGAACTACCTTAGAGAGATAGCATCAGCAGGAGAGGATCATTCACTGTTTTACTCTATTTCGAAACTATGATTAATAATATTCACTATTATGATGATTAATAAACTTAGACACTATAAAAGGACTTTGATGCTTTAAAGTGTAATCAATAGACTACTGGTGGAGATTGCTAGCTTAGTTTTTAATTCTTTATTATAATTTTTTTTTATAATTAAGTAGTAAAATATATAATCAACAAACGAAAGGGATTAATATACGCAGTAATGATAAACAGGGTGATATATAAATGAGGTTAAAAAAAAAGTTATTCCAATTCAGAACTGTACGTATGTGGATACAAAATTAATAATAAAAAAAAAGCGTTAAACAAAAATGAACAACAAACAAAAAAAAACTATAAATCATTTATTCTAAACTATTGACTGAGGAAACTGGGCATATTGTCAATAGAAACATAATTTAAACACATATATTATACGCAACACAACATGATACACTAGTACTGACAAAATAGCAATATTGTTTTCAACTACAAAACTATAAATTTAAATGTCGGAAGATTTTAGAAGATGTCCCAAAAAAATAAGAGAAATATTTAAGAAAAAAAAAAACGCAAAAAAATAAAAGGATTTGATTTTTTTTTTTAAAGAATAATATAGTCAGGAGTAAGACGAATTATATGATGGATTGATGAATGTCGTTGAATTAATTAATTAATCATAATTACTATTATTAGTTCATACCCATTCTCCTGTGGGAAATATCTGGTTACCTTGGTTACCAAACTCTCCTAGCATTTCTCCACCAAATTCCATCGGTTGTTGTTGATTTTCTCCACCAATTTCCCCTGTACTTGGTGGAAGATGATCTAATAGTCCTCCATGATTATTCACTACATTGCCTTGAACATTTCGATCCTGGTTCAACTGGTTGCCGTTATTATTAACAATGGGACCTCCTCCACCCCCGCCCCCATTCATTGACTGAACCCCTGAACTATCGAACTGTTCTTCATAATCCAGCATCCCTTGTTCACCTTGGTAAGGAGTCACGGGATAGCCCAATCCTGAATCATGAGATGCCTGGCGGCCGTGTTCACTCAAGTAAGGGTCTCCTTGCAGTGTTACCGGTACTTTATTCACATGATGGTCCATTCCAGTCATTGTGAAATCGAACGATCTCTTAGAGTGCAACTGTCCGTGAGCTCCGCCCATTCCATAGTATCCCCCGCCGCCCATGTGCCCGCCACCGTGTATCTGTCCAGCAAACGAATGTGACTGCTGATGACTGGCAGACTGTGGCCTTTGATGATGGAAGTGGCCTCCCATCCCTCCTCCTTGCTGATCCATTCCACCCGTGGCTCCCATTCCTCCGGACAAAGCAGTCACGTCTACGGAACGATTGTTAGCGTGGTGTCTCATGGAGAAGTGTGAATCATAGTGTAGGTTGGGCGGTGGTACGGGATGGGGGTGTGGCTGAAGGTGTGACAACTGGTCTCCTGGATACATGGGACGCTGGGGTAGTCCGAAGTGAGGATTGTTGTGGTCGTTAGCAAGTGGTGGTACTCCTAGTCTGGGGTCTTCCCATTGGGTTTTACGCTCATTGTGACTATAAATAATCAAAAAAAAAAAAAAAAAAAATAATAATTCGATGCGGTTTTTATAAACTATTGCAGATAATGAATGAAGCTGAAAATATCAATTATTAATTATATAGTACAGTCCTCCGTTTATACGATATGTTAACAAAACGAAAATGCTACATGCTATATAAATAACACAGTGCAAGTAATTAGTTTTTAAAAAGGCTTCAAAAAAAGCTTTCACAACGAAGCATGGTGTTGCACCGGTTGAGAAGCAGTAGTTTGTGTGTATGTGTGTTTGAGTGTGCACATGTGTACACTGCGGACACCTGAAACAACATTCAACAAAAAATAAACCGATCATGGTTGTCCAATGATTTGGAAAGATAACAGAATGAAAAGAGATCTGTCGAGTACAATCTTTGGGAAGAGAAACACGAACTCACAGAAAGAAATCACAAAAAATTAAAGGGCAAACAGGTTACAACTACTAACATTATACATACTTACAGTATAAAAACAATTAACATGTCAATGCATGAGACTTGTGGAAGTTATACAAGAAATACAAGGCAGTGGTTAGCAAGGGTAAGTTAAACACAATATTTTCTTTCTTTGAAATACATTTCCTTGTCTCGGTTTACTATATAACACTACTACCAGTGGACACACGATAGGACTAGATAAATAACAATTGTGGTCAATATACATGCGGCATATGGCACCAGTTTGGAAACAAATTACACAGCAATAATAACGCATTAACTATCGTTTAAACACCAAAAAAGATGAGAAGGGTACGGTAATTAGAGGGGGTTGAACAAGAAAATCAATTCTCTAATATATACTCAGAAAGCTTGACTTCTGTTAATATTTTTTTTTTTGAACTAAAGGTAGTAGTGGAAATAATTATATACTGTATAAACAGAAGCAGTGTGCGCCAGGTCACAATAGTAGAGTATATATATCACACAGCAGCAGCAGTGTGAGCCAGGTCAATATATGCAATAGAAACAGTACTATGTGACCAATAGTGAGTGTGCTGACTTCTGTTTTGGTTTACAGGGATTAGAGCACCCAGTGTGACAATTATAAACTTCGCTATTGATAAGGTACATGATAAAGGCACATATGAGAGAGTTCTGTTGACCCACCATCAAAGGAGGCTCCGTAGGTGATTATTTGATTACTGTAATTAGAGGATAACCCTCAACTGATTATTTATGATAAAACCAACGGAAAAAAAACAACAACAGCGAAATTTAGTAGCCATGCTGTGAGGATTTAGCTCTCTCAAAAAAAAAAAAACAGTAAATTAATCTACATTAGAGTGCAGCTGCTATTTAGTGAGACTAGCTAGATGATACACAGGGCTCTTTCACTCACGCAGCATGCAATTAATCAATTTGCGTGGGCGTGTAAGGTGTTCGTATTATTAAAGCAGTTAACAGACCAACCACTGTTGAAGGAATATTCGATTGTTACACATACATAGCACTAATAATTAAACCAGGAAAAAACTGTATGTTTAAAAATAAAGCAACAGTATTTATAAGCATTAAATCTAAACTCTCACAACAGAAAAACTAGTAGAGAAAAGAATGGAGTGGAAGAAGTTAATAGGAAGAGCATGTGATAAAGGAAGTGAGAAAGGGTGAAGGAGCTAGAATAAGAATGGACTGAATAAGAGAGAGGATAACGAGTTCATAAAACAGGAAAAAGGAAGGACATGATCTAATCATCAACATCACCATAGCTACTACATACACTAGTACATTTAAAAGGTTTCATCAATAGAATAGACCTATTATACACAGAAACATCCTATACCTCAGTTCAACGGAATAAAATAAGGAAATATAATAGCTGCTGTACAGTCAAACAATTGAATGACCTTAATTAATTGTTGTTTCATAGTATCCCAGTAATGAAGATGTGATATAAACATCACCTAATAAACTCAACACACATACACACAATAAGCTAGTTTAGTGGTATATGCGAATACATTAAACAAATAATAGGACAGTTTACCAAAACAATCGTGTAGAATAATTATTGTTAATATATTTTTTTTGTTACAAACAGCCTTAGTAGTTAAAAACTGACAGTCTGGCAAACAACAACACTGACTGTTTTGGAAAAGAAAAAATGTACAAGTTTATTTAAAAAACAATACCCGGATTGACAAACTACAAAACAATCTTTTGCCACGTACTAAACGCTAGCTAAAAGTCTTGGATCCAAATAGAAAGAAACATTGAATAACAAATAAACAACGCCTTATACAAATAAACACGTGTGTAACCAACATGAAATACAGAAGAAAAAGTTTTAGAGATTTAGTCATGCACTCCTAATTAGATTACACACTCCTGACTATACAGTTGGCATGGAAACCAACACAAACAAATATAATATTTATTCAGCTACCGAATACCAGGAACTAAAACATATATGGAACAGGTTGGGGGGGGGGGGGGGAGGGAGGGAGATAGGAGAGGGGAGGAAGGTCACAAAATTATTATTCTATGCAGTACTTCCAGTGAATAAAATACGTGATCTAACAGACACTATACACACACACAATGAGAAGTAGTACTATATACTCTACCAGCCAGATATAATAACACACACATATGTACACTATAATGAGAGGAGTGACAGACTGTGTGTATTTGAGTGAATGTGGTGTACTACATAGAGTACAGTTGGTATAAGGTAATGAACTATGAATATACTCTAACTCACACACACTACACACACACACACACACTATACATTGACACCAACAGGCTACTGCACACTGGTTACACAGGTTATATGTTACACTACAGTTATGTACATGCAATATTACACTACAGGCTACACACAGCAGGTATTTATTGGTACACATTAATAAATTTGATTTGCATACAACAAAAGTATCAGGTATTCCTCTGACCACTCCTCACTATGTATACTCTCTTTGTCTCTCTGTGTGTCTCTCTGTGTGTCTCTCTCTCCCTTAGTGTATGTGTAGGAGTGGTGGATTGTATTTAATTGTATTGTCTTGAAGAATTGCACCCAAGAAATAAATAAAAACAGATTTTGATAAAATAATAACAAATAACAGAATTCCTATCAAGAATGCGGTATTAAATATTACACAAGATATAAAATATCATCACACTTGTTAACAAAAATAAATACAAGACTGTCTGTCATCCATAGGAAAAAAATAAGAAAAAAAAAACACAGTGAAGAAATACAATACAACAAACGTGCATGGAAAATTCCCGTTTCCTCAAATTACCTAAACACAAACGTTACTACTTTTTATTAGTATAGCACGATGAACAAAGGTCAGTGAGTAAGGCTGAGTTCAGGGAAATGAGCTGTGTTACATATAACAATACAAAGTTATATCACACCATTTTGCAAAAAAAAAAAATCAATGGTAAGAGAAAGGGAGAGAGAGAGAGAGAGAGAGAGAGAGAGAGAGAGAGAGAGAGAGAGAGAGA
>JAYJLX010101001.1:0-21716 GCA_036873525.1 Chalinula nematifera
AGAACCTGGAAATTGTCAATTTTCTGCTGTCGTCCTTTACCGACAACGGAAAGTCTCTACGTGCATTCACTACCAATCCCCAGGAATTAGCAATTACTATCCTCACAGCAGGGCTGCTTGCTAACAGCAAACTGATGATTGGGCCTGAAGATGCTGTCAAGTCAGCCTTTGATATCCATGCACGGATTCAGAAGCACGTCAGCAACTTCCAAAACATTCAGTTTGCGGCTAACATCGAAAATTGTTTCGGAGAACAACCACCCGAAACCGAACATTATTGAGCGGTTCGTAGATTTAGTAGACGTATTCTCCTGGCAACTGCAAAACTCAGTTGTTCGATTATCGATCGGAAGGAGATACGCGCCTTACTATTAACGGCTCGCGTCACTATAAAACTCCGTATGGTGCACTTCCATCTGTAACAACAATTCTGTCTGCAACAAGTGGGAACAAGGCTGCACTTGAACGGTGGGCTAAGAAAAATCCTGGCGGAAGGGAAGCGGCAGCTGCACGCGGCACGAAAGTCCACTCCTTAATGGAGGAGTTTCTGCTGGGTATCGAACGTAATCCTGTGATCGATGATCCAGAAATCGCCAGCTTTTGGGAGGGGTTGCCTCAGAATTTAGAGAAGCTAGAGAATGTGATCTGGGCTGAAAATCCAGCGAAGGAAGGTGACTTTGGCTGGACAATGGGTGGAGATGGGATCTCAAGGGTATGGCATCCGGGAGTACACGAATCAGAAAACTGGGGCTGGGCAGGTGCACCTGACATCGTCGCTGAATACAAAGGAAAAATCGTCCTGGGTGACTTGAAAACCAGCAATGGGCCTTACTTCTCAAAGTGGCCTGGGCCGGAAACACCTAAGAACCAATACGGAATGAAGCGAGCGGGTTTTATGAAGTATCAGAAATGCCAACTCCAGCTGGCTGCGTACGCATTAGGTCTTGAACATACGGTCAACATCCGACCGGAATTGTGCATGACTTTCGTGGCAACCCGAGAGAATGTTCAGGTGTTTGCTATTCAACCTGCCACGATTGAGAAATACAAGCAGAAGTGGTTGAGCACTGTCGAGAAGTACTACACCGAAATCTTGCCCGCACAAAAAGCTGCTGAACTTGAGATGGAGGCCGAAAGCCAAGACGGTTGAGACTCACGCTGAGTAAGTCAATAGGCAAATGCATCTACCGTAAATTTATGTATAACTAAACAAGAATCAAAAGACTTTCGGACACTGGGTTTCATAAGCAGAACTGCGTGACTACTCTCTGTCCGGGTTGACAATATCGGAATATCGACCGTGACCCAAAGCGCTCAAGAACCTAAAAAACCGCATCAGCACATTCAGGCGGGCGAGATCAATCTCAGCCTGATACCGCAAGACTGGGCTCTGACTCCCCTGCGTGGAAAGAGTGCGTATAAACCTGGCTGGACTCAAACTCCATACACCGTAGAAGAAATACGTACCGAACTGGAGGAAGGTCGGGCAACTGGTGTTGGTTTGCTGTCAGGCCAATTTTCTAACGAGGGCGGCCTGGTTTGGGTTGACATAGATGGCCCGAGCGCTATCCCAGCACTCGAAGAATTAGCTGGTGGTCCGCTCGATGCGATCTTCCCTGAGACATTAACGATCTCCTCTGGTAAGGAAGGCCGTCAACGCATGCTTTACAGCGTGCCGAATGACAAGATCGCTCTAATGCCCAACAAGGCCACCATCAAAATTGGTGTGCCATCTTTTGAAATCCTTTTCCGCTCTCGCCAGGGTGCCCTTATGGGCTCGCACCCAGAGACCGAAGGCTATTTCACTACAAAACACGGTGGCTTTGAGTTTGCTAAAGCGCCACCAGAGATGCCTCAGTGGCTTTATGACGCTATTGAAAAGGCCTATCCGACCACCAAGTACAGGAAGCCGGTAACAGCTGGTCTGATCACACAGCACATCAACATTAGCTACGAAGAAGGCTCAAAATATCATCAAGAAGAAGCTGTCAATGAAGCCAGGATTTACCTGGAACATCTGTCAACTGAACGCGCAATTGATTACGACGAATGGCTTGCTGTAGGCATGTGTCTACACCAGGTCGACGACTGCTTGTTTGATGATTGGGTTGAGTGGTCACAGAAAGCTCCGAACTTTGAGGATGGTGTCTGCGAAGCCAAGTGGCGCTCTTTCGAAAGACTGCCTGGTGGTCCGAGTCCCGAAGGATCTTGCGGTCTTCATCATCTCAGGGCTAAGGCGAAGGAAGATGGATATATAGAACTTGGGAACTACGTTGTCGAATCACCCGAATCGCTCATCAAGAAAGCCCAAGAATTCTTCAATGAACGACAGGATGAAATGCCGCAACAAGAAATAGAAGAAGCTGTATTGGAATCCATCATGGGTTTCCCTGATCAAGGCATGCGTGCTGAGATCGGCCAAAAAGTCAAGGGTCAGCGTAGACCTAAAACTCCGCCTGCCTCCGAGCTTGCAGAGTTTGCTACTGAGATGGTCATCCAGTGCGGCTGGCGGTATGACCCTAAATTTGAAACCTTTATGTTCTATGAAAAGAGCAGGGGTGTTTGGCGGCGCGAAGAATACAAGCATGAGTACAAACACTTCGTGCAAGATCTATTTGTCCGTGAGCGGATCCCGACCCCAGGTGGGTTCACGTCACACCTCATCTCAGACGTAGTCACACTGACACAGGCCTACATCACCCATACCTATTGGGATGATGACGACGATCGTCTAGCCTTTACCAACGGTGTTTTGGAGATCTCTACAGGAGAATTCTCAGAGCACAGCCCCGAAAATTACATGACCTGGGGCCTCGATTTCGAGTATGACCCTACTGCGGATCCTGGTCAGATTATTGAATGGCTGACGAGGACTCAATATGGTGATACCGACCGTGTTCAAGTGCTGCGGGCGTGGCTGAAAGCCTGTCTGATGGGACAAGGTCATGAAATTCAGCGTTTCTTAGAAGTTGTTGGACCAGGTGGACGCGGTAAGTCAACCTTTGCAAACCTCTGTTGTGCCCTGGTCGGTGCCCGTAACTACGCCAGCACAACTCTGAATCAACTTGAGCAATCCCGCTTCGAGGTTGCGTCAATCAAGGGCAAGCGCCTGACACTGATCAACGACTCCGAGAGATACGGTGGATCTGCACAGATTTTCAAAGCACTGACTGGCGGGGACAACCTCCGTTTCGAGGAGAAGAACAAAAATGTGGGCGAGCCTTTCGTCTACACAGGAATGGTCATGGTCTGCGCCAACGAGCCGATCCAGACGACTGACAACACCTCAGGACTGACGCGCCGACGCCTAACAATCGAGTTCAATCGTCCTCTCTATAGCAAGAATTCTGAAGCTAAGGAGATGATTAAGCTCGATCAAGGCATCGTAAAAGGCTTATGGAAGCATTGTTTACCCGGCTTAGTGAACTGGGTATTACAGATGACCGATGCTGAAATGCGTGAATACTTGCTCGACACCTATGACAAGGTTCCATCGCTGAAACGGACTCGGAACGAGATCATGCTTAATAGCAATAACCTGGTCGAGTGGTTGCAGTCAGAAGTTGTCTTCGATGAAAAATCAGTCACACCAGTTGGCAAGAAAATACCTGCTGCCAAAGATGCTCAAGAACGCTATTGCAACAGTAACTTCCACTTGTATGCGAGTTATGCGTCTTATTGTGAGGACACTGGCTCTAAACCCGTCGGTCAAAAACGATTCTGCGCACTCTTGGCTGACTGCTGCAAAAACCAGCTAGGTCAAGAAGGTATCAGACAGTTTTCGAAACTCGGAAAGCCCTATATCAAGGGTATTGCTCTCCGAAATTCGGACCAAAAATTCAAGAGTTTCCCGACGATTCTGCCAGAATCACGTGATGCTGAATCTTATGACTCCCGAGCAGCTTGAAAACTGGCAAAAAATCAAAACACACCTTGAATCCGTAGGGTCGACGGAAAACGATTACTACACAAGGGCGTGTGCGATCTGCTCTGGAGGGAAAGATCCAGCTTCCATCCCTCAGCCCATTGATTTTATTACCGATCAAGAGTCATGAGCATGCATCCTCATGATGACCCTGAGGATCCAACTGCAAATGACTGCAATTACAACTTTCCGCAAGTTCTCTTCGCCTTTATTTTAGGCTTTACTTGCATGTTCGTCTTAGCCGTAGACGAGATACAGGATTTCAAGGGCTGCCCTATGGATGGTCATCCTTTCCTATGGAAAGAGAAAGCCTTAGACGCCGCGAAGCCCGGCTAAACGCTGTCTTACACGATCGTATCCAGGGAACATTCTCCTATTAATCTCTCTGATCATGGCAGGAGAAACCTCAGGCCCCAAGCCTGTCTCTTTCTCAGGAAACTCAACAACCTGAGCGATTTCAGGTCCGCCCAGAACTTGATCTGACCCATAAAGAACTCCACGCGGAGGTTCGCCTAATTCTTGTTCAGCGATTAAACCTCTTTTCTTTGTGTATCCCTGAAGAAACTCGCCACCGTTAGCCATGACGGCTGGAAAATCGTTGTCTCCCATCACATGAGTCCTCCGAGAAGCCCAAATGGATTGCCTCCCTTGAGCTGACTTCCAAGAACTCCAAATTTGGCTACGTCATTTCCGAGAAGGCTGCCAGCTAAACCACCAACCATTTTTTCCGAACCCAAAACTTGACCCGCAAGTCCACCGACGTAGCCGTCAAGAAAGCTTTTCTCTTTACCGGGCATCTGCGACTCGGCATTCATCGGGTTGGTTTTTTCTGCAGCGGCCATATTGGCTTCTGCGTACGGAGCACTAACAGCTTGACCTTGAGTAGCGTAACCGCCTGGTAGCTTCTCCTGACGACGTGGATCACCAAGATCCTGTGCCATGTCGAGATAAGAAGAATTGAAGCCGAAAGGATTGTAAGTCATGATTGGGAATTAAAAGCCGCGTCGACGGCCAATATTTGACTGTGGCTTGGACTCCTCGGCCAAGTATTTTTCCAACTGACCAGCCAAGAAAGCTTGTTCTGGGTTTTTCCGTGCTTGTGCTGGTGTGACGTCTTGCTTTGCTAATTTGGATGCAAGATTTCTCTTGTAACGGTTGAATAGGAATTCCTCCTCTTCAGGCATGCTTTCGAGAGCAGGATTATTTTTCCTGAAATTCTCTCGGGCTAATGCTTCGTAATCTACCTTTGCGGCTGCTTCTGCTTTTGTTTCAGGCAAATTAAGAATCACATCGACCATTCGATCTGTTTCCTCCTCCCGATCAGTCTGAGCTTCTACACGAGGATACTGATATTCGCCAACTTCTGTTTTAGAAGTTTTTTCTTCTGTGCTTTGATTCTCCGGCATTGGCGGCTCAACCACAGGAATGCCAGCCTCGCTTTCAGTCGAGAAGCGTGTTACAGGCTTGCCCATATAGTCGTAGTCAGGGCCATAAATATCTCCGCCTATCAACTGACCCATTCGGTCGATAAAGGTAGCGAGAAAGTCTCTGTCAGCCTTTGGGTTTAAGTAGGTCTTGCCATCACTACCTTTAATCCTTAAAGGTTCAGCCACGTCTTTTATGAATATCCTTCTTACAATATTAACATTAGACAGCAATCAGATGGATCTGATCAAAACTTTTCCTAATGGAACAACGGTCACCACGGTAAACGGCTGCAAAGATTATAAATATCTCACTTGTTCTGCTGCAGGCGGTATATGCCATTACGCACACTCTTTTGACAACGCTATATCTTTCGCCGAGGTTTTTGAGAACTACTACAAAGTCTCGAAGCGCCAAAATCACAAAAGTGGCTAACATTTAAGTGTGGGGTGGCCGCTTGAGGTGGCCTGTTTTTGCCCCAAACTCACTGCGCTGTAACGGTTTTCACGAATAATTACCAAACTACTTTTTTAGAAGGGGGTTTTCACTTAAGCGTATAGGGACGGGGTCTAGGTCTTTGGTAGCTAAAAAATTCACTACCAAGACCCTAGGCTCCTACTCCTAAGAAGTAAGTAAAAGTACGGTCCTAAAATCGTTTTTGGTGATTATTCCCCAAACTCATTGCAGGGCAGAGGTTTTCAGCCTAATTTTGAGCCATTCTGACGTGTACCCCAAATGCGTGAGGTCGCTTTCTTCGCCGAATCAGGCCTTGTGGCCAGTGATCTGATCGTTTTTGCGAAGGCTGCACAGCTCTTTAGCCGGTCAAAGGGGCGCAAAAGCTGCTGGAGCCTTGCCAGGAGCCCTCGCGTCATGTTCTCAGGCTTCGTCAACAGCAAGCGCAACCACCTTCACTACAAGGCACAGGACGCCAGGCCCCTCTTGCTATCGCTCCTGGGGCAGTACCCGTCTGGAGAGAGGGACGTCATCGTGCGGCGGCACACCTGTAGTGACACTTTCTGCATGAATCCGTCGCATTACTACTACGGGACCAGGGCGGACGTAATGTTTGAAAATCAACAGCGTAAAGGCCTGCAAATAGACCCAGCAATCCTGACCTCAATCAAAACAGCTGATTCACGCATCTCTACCAAGCATCTAGCGGAAGAGCTTGGACTCCCTTATCACAAGGTTCAGAAGATCAGGTCGGGCACAACATACAGAAGCGTGCATTTAGATAGTGAGCAACCTAATCTTGAAGAAAGCTGGGACTACTTCGAGAATCTTGTCGCCAGTCTGCTGACAAGCTATCCAGAAGAGGTCAGGCGGTACCAACTCGAATATCACGTGACAAACGAACTCGAATGTCCTTGGCATCGCAATGGCGAAGCAGGCCATAAAGGACGTTTCGGCCACATGGGCGAATGCCTTGACTGCATTGAGCAGATTAAAGAGGGCAAATGCTCTGTAGACGTCACACAATTTGACTATCGCTGGTACTGGACCGTCAAGCGCTTCTGGGACCAGGTGGACGTACGCGGAGAAGATGAATGCTGGCCTTGGCTCGGAGCAACTAAAAAAGGTGGCAGCGAATCTGTCGCCTATTGCCCGTCACCTTTTCACAACAGTCCTTCACAATCAGCAATGAGGGTTGCGTACTGGCTTAGCCGTGGATATACAGGCAAGTATCGGATTCACACGAAATCTGATTGTGAAAAGTTCTGCTGTAACCCAAAACACCTGATCGCAAAAGGTCTTGACGGTGTGCCTGAGCCGTCTAAAATTGAAACCATTCAACTTAACTATGTCAACATCTTCGAGCACTTCAAAAAAACCAACCCTCAAGAGGGCTAGTATCCTTCCGAGTGATTGGCGGCCAGGAGCTCGTAAATGGGCAGCATGCATCGTGATTGGTGGTGATATGCATTGGGGAGAATGGCAAGAAGATTTCGGTGAAGCTGACTCCGATCTACGCTGCATGGTCAACAATTTGAGTTATGAATTGATCGATACAGTTGAAGAGGAAGGGTTTTATCCTGAGCGAGCTATAATTATGGAAGAAAAGTATCAAAAATCCGGACGGACTAACGGTCTGTTTAATGGACTAAACGAGGAAGATGGCGAGGTTTCTAACGACAATTCCCAGTAACTCTGGATTTTACAATCTTGGAAGTGTTGAAGCTTATCCAACCGGTGGTACAGGCCCTACTGCATATGGACCAACCTCTTACTATGGATCTGATCCCCGTCCTGCACAGCGTGGAGATAGCTTATATAATGCTATTGATTTGGGCAATTTCACTGCTGTATTTCGCTCGGTACCACTGACAAGCGAACACGGCGGACTGTCTAGGCAGCAAACGACTTTTTATAAAATCCGCTTAACGTCACCACGCTCCATTCAGTTCACGCAAGAGCTGGACCAGTTCAGCTACCAGCAGAACACAAACAGGAACACCCTCCTAGCTATATATAAGCTTCTTCCTGACAACAGGAGAGAAGAGCTCCCCATCAACAATTTGGGCTATGTCAGCCCTCAAAGCTCGATTGATTACAACGAGGAGAATTTACGTTTAGAGGACTATCCAAGCACACGGCTAGAGGCGGGTGAATATTTATTCTTAATAACTAACGATATTAGGTATCTAGAAACGACTTATTCAATCTCAGTCAACGTGCAAGTGACTGATTTTAGATTCACTCAAGAAGCTGCTGAAGAGGCTGTCAACTTTGACTTAGTGTCAAACAACGCTGTGGCCTCTTTGGATTTTGGCCTGATTGCTTAATCGGCCTCCGCCAGGTCGTCCTGTGCTTATACCCGTCTCCCCCCGGGGATGTTCGCACCGCGACTGTATTGTACCCGCTGGAAACGAGATTTGCCAGAGAGATTTTCAAACCCTCTATCTTTATCTTTATCTTTATCTTTCTTTTTCTTTTGCTCTTCGCTCTTATTTTTAGCTTCTCTACGTTTGAGCATTTCTCGCTGCTCTTCGTAACCGGATCCACCTAATTTTTCTAATTCGGTGAAAGTACCGCCACCCATATCGGTCGTGTCCTCAAGGCTTCGTGCATATTGGACCACAGCTTTATCTGCAACTTCACCTCCAACGCCAAAGTCTCCAGCGGCTCCACGAATATGTCTAATATCCAGTGCGCTCAGGACGTCTTTACCTTCTTCTGACCCTCTACCTCGTGCTGTCCGATCATAGTCCTTAAGATATCTCTTGTAAGCGGCTAAACCAGTATCCGAGTCAATGCCGCCGCTACCAGCACCAGCGTTACCGTGAGGGATTGGGCTATCAGGGTTACCACCTTGCATAGTTTCTCTAAACGCGTCCCGAGCAAGATCAACATCTCGTGCTGATTGATCAAAAGCCTCCTTGAACTGATTCCGTGTATCGGACGGCATATTGAAGCCACCAGAACCTTGGTTCTCGGGAATAGAGCCGTAATAACCACCTAATTCAGCCATGCGGTCAGTGCGCCGATCAAGTGCGCGACTGCGCACGTTTCCTAGCCTATTGATTTCATAATTAATCAGCCCTTCCCTCTTGTCGTCCAAGTAAGAGCTGTATTCGAGCGCTCTATCGAAATCTTCTTCCGGTACGACAGTACGATAAACAACTGGCTTAGGTACTTCAATTTTCTGCTTTCTTCTCGACCCCATTGCTTTACTTAAATCGCACTTCTATACTGATTCTATCTGTCACAAACTCATGCAAATGGACAGCTCCGAAGAAACCGACGGGGACAAAAATGCAGAGCAAAAGCAACTCAGCGTAAGTAATGGGGCGGCGCATGAAACTAAATACCCTTTCCTCCAAGAGTTTAGCGACTTAATACACTCATTGTCCATTAAAGAGATCGAAGCACTTCTGACGCACAGCCAACGACGAATGGCTCACTCACTCTGGGAGGCGGAGAACTTTGGAGGGTCTATCGACAAAGCCAAGAAACGCCTTGAAGAAATTTACGGTGTGCACTGGTTCAAGGTCACAAATTTCAAGGAGCATTTCACGCTTTTGAAGGACTACTACACCAGCATGCTCATCGCTGACCACAAAAGGCAGTGGGACGAAAGGATCAAAAAGACACAAATCAAAAAAATCGCTAAGATTAATCAAGAAAATACGTAGCTATGAGTACAACCCCAGACGAGGACTGGTTGGATGTACTCGAAAAGACTGATTTTGAGCCTGAGGAATCGACTACTAACTCCTACCAAAGCTATCGATTTACCGATTTAGACATTGAATCTGTAACCATCGAGAATTACGAGGAGAAACTGGTTCCCTCATTGGTCGAGCAAGTTTCGATGTTCATTCCTCCTTCAGGTAGTTTCGAAACTGCTGATCTCAGGCGCTATCTCGAACTGGTTTGCGGATACGAAACCAGTACTTCGGACATTGTTTTAGGGCTGTCTCTGGCTGATCAAATACGCATTACTTTCAGTGACATGAAGATAAGCACGATATGTGATAGGTATCCTGACATCAACTTGGCAGAGAAGCGCAGGTACCGGTGCGTGGCTGAATACCTTATTAGGCAAGGTGAGCTGACTAAATTACGAGATGCAGAGGGCAAGTTGATTAAAAAAATTGGAAACATGCAGAAAGCGGTCGTGTTGTATAAACCGCTCCCAAAATTACTGGAAACCCTAAAGCGCTCTGGACTATCTAACTTTATAAAATTGAAAGAGCCCCCTGAAACTGTAATCACACAACAAGCTTGCTAGTATTAATTCACAGGGATAGCACTATGACAAGTCGTCGCAACAAAATGCTTAGCAAACTCATGCTTAGCGCCACAGGAGAAACTGAGGAAACCTTAATCAAATTGACTATTGAGCGTATCTGCGCTGATATGTGCGATTTCTACACAAAGTTCTACAGATTAGAGGGTCCTGGTGCACTGGTATTCAAACCAGGTGCAACCGAGAAAGAAAGCATGTTCTACTTGCCTGTCGACTCTCTGATTACAGCCCTTGAAGACAACCGGGATCAAGAATCGATTTCAGAAGTGCTGCAAAAGGCGATCCGTCGCGCTGAAAGCATTGACCCAGAAAAGGAATCACTCTTTTTGATCCAGGACGAGAACGAGCTTGCGCTTGTCCATTACAAGCGCGATAATACTCAAAGCAATTTTCTTATGCTTTGAAAAAAAAGCAGAGCTGGAAATCTTTAAGAAATATTCTCGGAAAAATTTATCATGTTTCTGAGGATTGGCTTACGCCAGCCGAGTATCTACCTTATATTCACGATTTATTAGGCGACATTGATTTGGACCCATGCTCCACGCATGATGCCAATCTACAGTTCCTACAAGCCAAAAAAATCTATACTCTCGAGGACGACGGACTTAATACCCAAGATCCCTGGACAGGCAAAACATACCTATTCCCGCCGACTTACGGTAGGTGCTCTTATAACAAAAAACGCGGCAGCTGGAGATGGAGTACACGAAGTGGCGTCAATTCCAAACACCCCTCCGTGATTTGGTTTCGGCGCTTACATCGAGAATGGAAACTTCGTAATATCCCGGAGGCCTTGTTTTATACGACATATCCTGAACTTCTGCGCACATGCCCTGAAGTATGGGACTTCCCAATGTGCTTTCCAAAAGACCGGGCACGACTAATCCACGGAAAAAGATATTTCACCAATAAAACACCGATGTTCTGGGGCTACTTCGTATATTTACCTAGTCTGCAATACGGATTCGATCAGGCTGATCGTTTTAAAAAAATCTTCGAGCCTTTAGGCAGAGTCACTGGCTTGCCCTGAACTGATTCCTGAATCCATAACTTGTATCGCCTGGACCAGACATTACGATCCGCCCCTCCTGCGATTTTTCAAAATCCAGATTAGGTGTTTCCTCTAGTCGTTTTTTCGATAAGTAATTCTGCAAAAACTGGTTGCCCCCTTCATTGTCAGAAGCTGCCCACGATTTACCCATTGCAGAGGCATAAGTGCCTGCACGACGATTATCGATGTCGTAAGATTGGCGTGTCTCGTTATTCATCTCTTCATTCTAATGACTCTTACTGATACGCAGGCACGTATTCGAGATATCTGTGATGATGTCAAAGAACTACTTCTCTATAAAAACAGTAAGTACGGCGACTCAGCTATCAATCCAGTGCGGGTCTTCAGTAAGAGTAGTGCCTACGAGCAAATTCTTGTACGTATTGACGACAAGATAAACAGAATTATGAAAGGTCAAAATCTTTTAGAGGATGATGAAGATGTAGTCATGGATTTAATTGGATATTTGGTATTGCTTAAAATTGCATTAGAAACACAAGAAACGAAACAAGATGAACTATGAGAAGTTTTTGGACAATTACTCTGTAAATCTCCAGATCTTGGATGCTATTGATCTTCTTCAACATTTTGACCAGGGCGCACTTGATTCCCTAGACCGGCTGGGGGTTGGCTCCAAAGACGATAAAACCTGCGAAGAGCGTGTCCAGTCGGATCCCACTCCTTAATTTTTTTCTCAAGATACTCAACAGCTTTCACTTGGTTCGGTGCGCCGTTGTATGTCTCTGCCAGATTTAGTAGGCATACCGATGTTTGACAATTATGTTTTGTGAATGTCGGTATTTCTTTGTCGGCGGATAGAAACGTATTCAACTCTGCCCTTCTCCTGTCTCGCATCCTGTCTCCACCGCAAAGCCAGTACCTGTTTATGTAAGGGCTCCACTCTGAAATAATCTGCTTTTTAGAAGCGTGACTGTTTATGAGTTCCAACAGTCTGGAATTTTTAAACCCAAGGATGCCAAGGCTTCTGGCGAAACTCAGAAGAGCGCCCTTTTTGTGCCTGTTTAAAGGGACATAAACATATTGTGCCACTTCCTTTGAAAATTCTTTGAGGTCCTCAACTAGCTGCTTCTCTATATCTGCCCTCTCAGCTTTTTCATTGTACGCAACACGCCTCTTGCCCAGTTTTAAGCTGTTGTAACCAATCCGCCAATTTGCCTCACCAAAGTCTTTATACGCAGCAAAACGCCCCATACCTATGTAGGTACGAGGCGTGTCGTGGAATTTAATTAGTTCAATACCAATATCTGTAAGAAAGGGGTAGTCCTTCCAAGACTGCTGTTTCTTACGGGACTTCAACAGTAGCGGTATAGCTCACCTCAGAATAACCATCTAAGGTCAGCAGGACAATGTAGTCTTTCGCAGCATTGGTAACAGTCACACCGACTGCTCCTTTGCCCTTGCCTGCTTGTGCAACGTTGAAGGCTTTCTTGTAACCAGTTGGGGCACTGGCGGCAGAGTGATCATCCTCTTGGAAAATCTCCATGCCAATAACACCGAAGGACTGATTCAGAGAGACAGTAATGTCTCCTGTAGAGCCAGGGTTCACCTTGAATGCACGTGTATTCTGGCTCCTGTCGTTGCCAGCACCAGCACCTTCATAGGTCACATCGGAGCCTGTGTTAACAGAAAAGGTATCAAGGGTTCCTTGAACGGTACGAGTTGCCATTGTTATTAGGAGATTTGACCGAAGGTTTGGTAATTAAAGGTGACTTCGGCATCTATGCCGTGATCTTTGAGGATAGATAGGAACATCTGGCGATCGTGAGCTTTTTGATGAAGCATCTCAACGAATGCTTCTTCTAATTCGTCTCGATCCATGCCCTGAATGGCTAGTGACGCTGCGTGGATTTGAAATTCAACATCCACCGGGAGTCCTAATGCATCCATTTTCAGCCTTTACCTTGGATCTATCCTACCAGCATTAAATTGTTGGTCAATTAGATCGACTTCTACGCTTACGTCTACGACTCCTCTCACTCCTAGCCTGCACCAAAAATAGTATCCCTGAAAGATACGCAACGGTGAATAGAGTCAAAAAGCTAATAACGATCGGCATTTTTCTCTATACAGAGGTCACCACTTGACTTTGTGGGACCAATAACGTGCAGACATTTTATCTGGTTTGCTGTCTTGTGCGTTGTGTCGTGCGTAGTAAGAGGCCTTTCTAGCCTTTTCTTTAGCAGTCTTTGGGTTCTTCCCCGCACCCTTGACGCCCTGCTGACCAAAACGAATGATTTTTTCCTTACCGTCTTTACACGCTTTGACCACGTGGCTCTTGGTAGCGTGCCCAGGAGTTCTCTTCGGCTTGTTGCACTTCATGTGCTCCTTGGCTAAACGTTTTGCTTTCTTACGGTCAGCCATTTCACACCTTCAAGACACCTCGGTCCATTTTGCCCGACACGTCGTCACCAACTTCTCCCCGCAGGGCACGATCTCCGTCTTCGGGAATACGCTCTTTTTTCAGCTTTTCAATAAATCCGCCGAGAAACTCTTTTTCCTTATCGTTAGATTGCGACCCAGCTGATGGAGATGTCATCGTCAATGTACGCTTGAGCTAATTCTGTGCTGGGTAGCTTTATTGAGCATGATTTCTGCTCAACCCATGCAGTAATTCTATCAAACCTTTCTTCTGTGAAATAAGGCAGCGCATCGGTGTACCAATCATTTAGTAATGTTGAACCCTTTGCTCTATTACAGCTGGAGCAACAACACGCCATATTCGATCTAATATTATGCCCACCTTTGTGTTTTGGCAGGATGTGATCAATTGTTGCAGTATCAGGAGTTAATTTTTTACCGCAATATGCACACTCCCAATCCCAGCTCTCGAAGATAAAGCTTCTAAATTTTCGACGAGCAGCCTTTGGGCTTAAAACAATTAAATTAACCAGTAAGTCCTGCTCGCAATGAAACACTTTTGGTATTCCAGCTATGTCAAAACTGTAGGCTGCACACACTTGTGCTGTGCGTTATGCTTGCAACACCGGGAGCGTGGTGGAATCGGTAGACACACAGGACTTAAAATCCTGAGACCACAGCGGTCGTGAGGGTTCGACCCCCTCCGCTCCTATTACTCAGTCAATCCAGGCGATAAAAAATCGCAGTCTTCTTCCGCTGGATCAAGCTCAGCGTCTTCTAAAATTTTAAGAATAAAATAGTGCAATTTGTCGACGACCCAGCGCAAATCTTCTTCTGGGATGTCCTTTATAATCGCCTCTAAACGCATCTCGCGTGACGGAGGTGACAGGTGCTCAGCAACTGTTTCTAGCGCCTTATAGCGACTCTTCGTGAGGCCTTCCATCATCTTAATCATCCTCAGTAATCGCCTCGGCCAGCTTAGGCGCCATGCGTTGTTTGACAATCGAAATGCCTTCGATGGCACCAGTGACTTTGAGGTACAGCTCTTTGTCTCGCATCAACGAATCCTCAGCGTTGCGAATCTTGTCGGCAAGGTCTTGCTGTTGGATAAGGAGCTTTTCCTCTGTATCTGCAAGGATTTCTTCCATTACTTCCATTGATTTGGAATCAGTATAGCTCAAAATTCATGGAATCTAATAAAACCCCAGCCGCTAGCACCGCCTCCATAAAAAATTCTCTTCTGCGACATCTCCCTGTCATACGTAATACCTTTACCCGCACCATCTACAGTTGACTCCCAAAGGCCGTCCTTTAGATCAAGGCGTCCACAGGGATCGTGCAGTAGCCAAGAGTCGCTGCTATAACCATAAACACAAACGTAATAGGTCAAGCCAAAAGGTTTTCTATACGTCCCTTTGGCGACGATCGCCAACACTACAGGCCGACCTTCGTCAATCTCGTCTTCGATCTCTTCAGGGCCGATCGTGTGAGAAACTGTACAGCCCACGCCAATCTCTGAAAGACCTGCACGATTATTAGACTTATAAGTGCCCGTCCCATGCTTATAGACTGCTGCTAAGTAATCATCAAGGCTCTTAATAGGACCTATATTTAAGCCTATCAAGGCACTTGCAGTGCTATAAATCAGGCCTTTCCTATGGTCATGCTCTTTTTCGAGGGGCAGATGGAAATAAGGGCATCCTTCTAGATAACGAAAGCCGTTTTTTTCTTTATAAGGTTTTTCAATTACTTCGTCTTGTTCAATTACCCAGTCGTCTTTAACTAAAAGCCAAGTGCCCAGAGGAGAATCGACTACAAGCGATGACTCAAGCTCCTCTAAAAGCTTGCAACTCGGTATTCGACGATCTTTAAGAAACTCTCCTTGCTTATCATTATCAGAGAGGACTACAAAATTAGTATTTACTACAGCTCTAATGCTTACTTCCCGTGTCATGAAAAATTCTATTCTTTCTTATGATACATAATTTCAAGCATGGCGACACGTAATATTGCCCTTAAGCGATAAAGACGCTCCTGCTCCTCGACGGGCCTCGCTGGACTGCCAGGCCACATTTGCCAGTGAAAGTCAACAGACTCGGCTAGCTGTGCAATATCACTTTGATGAAATTCAATCGTCAGATAAATATCGTCTTCATCATCAGATTTAGGCATCGCAATCCTTCAGAGCAGTAGCAACAGTGCCACCAATCTCAGCTCCTTTATCTTGTCCAAACATAACAGCCCAACCACTTGCGAGCCACCCCACATATGGAATGGAAGTCAAAGCAGGAGCGAAACTACTTGCTACGCCAGCGCCTACCATCGCACCTGTGCTCTCTCCAGACCCTGCCGCCTTTATACACTCTAATTGTTTCGCAGTCAGCTCTCCGGGCTTTCCCGTGCCAACAGGACCACCCTCACCTGAATTGCGATACCCTTCCATCGTGTATTCATGAGTTTCGTATTCCTTCCGATCCTCAATCAACATCTCTGCAGGTTTTAAGAAACCGCCTTTGCTGGAGTGAGTTTGATCTAAATCGAGAACTCGCCTGGATCTCAATACTTTTGGATCATTTGCGTTGTACTGCAGCTGATACCCCTGCTTATTTACGTTGACTTTGTACGAGGAATATGGCCCAGTGGGTAAGTTGATTGACGGCATTATTACTCGGCTGTCCTCTCTGAGTACCTGAATCAAATGACCCAGTACACCGAGATGGGCAACGCCGATAACCGTGGCTGCGCCGATAGCGATTGGTTTTAAATTCATTTTTACATCTTGTAAGTGTCGTCTTTTTCTGTAGTGGTCGTAATTTTGAGCGGAGCTTGCTCGACTCGGATGACCTGGGCAGGGGCTGTCTGAGCAGCTTTCTCAATTAATCTTTCAATATCTGCTTTTGTAATACCTGAACCACCATCTTTCATTTTCATGGTGCCATCACCTGATTTTTTAGCTGTTTGTACCCCATAAGAGGCCAAAACGCCTGTAAAGACGCTGGCAATGAAAGTTGGATCGATTTTTTGTTGAGCCAGTCCGGGAATGGTCACATAATTCAAAGTGAGGATTCCGCCACTCCAAATTAAAACACCTAGCCGGACAAAGTTTGAAAGAATTGCAAGATGTTCCTCGCTATCACCTGCTTTCTCCTTCAGCTTTGTAAACACACTCTTCTTTTTAGGTTCTTGAGAGTCTTCTTTTACAACTTCAGCCATGGGTACAATCACTTTCATTTAATATCATACTGTGTTTCCTCCGTTTAATATCAGAGTAGTGTAGATAAAACCATGCTCCGTATCTTCGCATTGATTATTTTATTTGCAGGGGGCGCACGTGCAGATATTACTCATAAACTCCAGAGCTCAGTTCAGCTCACAGTTGATGGCGCAGCCAGCCAGGCAACACGCATTGGAAGCACTTATTCCGTAAGTGGCTCAAATGTCTCTGTTAAATCAGGTAGCTCTTTTGGTGGCCTAGGTGCTCTTTCATCTGGCACAGCAGTCGGATACACCCCTATGGGCGCAGAAATCACTACTGCTGGTGATGCGTTTACATTCAGCGAGTCATTCATCGAAGGTGATGATGTGACCAGCGGAACAACAGTGACATCTGGAGTTGTTCCTTCCCTTCCTATGCTCGGCTCCACGACAACCACCGCTGGCGGCCTTGCAGGCAGCTTGGCTGGAACAATCGCTACGGATGGTGCGATGACGATCACGGCTGGCGGGGCAGGAACTACGGCCACCGGACAACACGTCAGCGAGGTCACTGTGCGTTGAGATGTATAACCTTCGCGATTCGCTTGTACTAGGTTTCTGCCTAGGAATTTTGCACGGCCTTTCGCAACCTGCGTACTCAGTTCCTGTAGTTCCAAATTTTACTCAAGGTAGCTTACAGTCGAAGACTGAAACGACATCAGTGGTCACTGAAACAATAAATTCAATTGACTACAACACTGGTTACCAGTACTCTGTGACTGGTAGTAATATCAAAAACACTGGCGGCAGTCTTGCGCCAAATGCTACCGACTCGACCTCCAACACGGTCAACGGAGTCACAAGTACATGGACAACTCTGGACACTGCAAACAAGCCGAGGTGGGAGATAGTCAATCCCGGGGCAGCATTTCAGTTCACAGAGACCATGAACGGACCTGGCCTTTCGAACCAAACCGTAATCCAAAGAACAACAGAAATTCACAGCGTCACAGAAAGCACGTCTATATTCTCTCAATAACAGCTCTAACTGCCTTCACAACTCCAGCAATGGCCGCCGATGTTGGCGGTGTCAGCGCCACAGCAAACCCTGTCGCGACAAGCAGCGGTTCAGTGACCAATCAGGCGATTCAGGTGTTACAAGGTCCTTATATTACAAACACTTACGGAGCAGGTATTCAGTGTCAAGGGCCTACATTTAACCTCACACCTTTCATTACAAATAGCAACTCATATCAAAAGCCATTTGAATCACATTATCAAGATCCTGTTTACGATACAAGCGATGTAGATGGAGACGGGGTCATTGATAATCCGGGTTCAATTTTGTACTGGAAAGATGTTAGAACTGGTCAAAAAAATAATCACAGCATAAATGGTGGTTTGTCAGCAACAATATCTGTTCCTTTAGACCGAAGTCTTCAAGATAGGTGCAAGAAGGCTGTAGACACACAAATAGCTCTTCAGCAGCAAGTACTGGCTAACCGTCGATTAGATTTTGAAATCGCAAGACTTAAAAATTGTGGTGAGTTGGCTAAAAATGGAATCACCTTCCACCCGAAATCGCCTTACTTTGACGTGTGTAAAGATGTAGTCGTTAAGCTCCCAGGTGATAAATTAGTCCCGCATTACCATCCTATTTCTTTAGAGCTACACGAAGAGCACGAATTGCACGATTCCGATCACGCTGAGCAAGGCGCCGCTGTAAGACACTCTCCACCTTCGGGCTCTGTCCTTTCAACGCAGCAATCTTCTTCATTATCTTCTTCACCGTAGGTTTAACAAGCTTAAGAAGTAAATCAGCCAGTGGCTTGGCCATCAATGCAGATGTTGTGGCCACAACAGCTATGGTTGCAGTGGTTGTAGTTTGTGGAAGAGTGGGTAAATATTTCTCAACAAAAGATATTTCGGCTTTTACATCTGCAACTATTTCTACACATTTACTATCGACTAAATTATACCCTTCACTACAGCTTGGTACGGTTTCTTCTTCTTTATCCTTTTCATCACCAGCGGAACCTATCGTATCATCGGGCGGGGTAACAGGCGGTCTGGAAGGCGCTAAGTCCTTATCAACAGTCGGCTTCGGCTTTGGTGCTTTATAACCAGCAAACCCAGCAGGTCTTTGATAAATTAAATTTTCAGGTGTGTAATCAAGAGGTGTAAACGTTGGTTGATTCGCATCACAATAAACTCTTACACCTTTTGGATCATCTGCTTTAATTTGATTCGATTTATCCGAACTTGGATGCGCTTTAACGCACCCAGGTATTTGTATAATTGGAGTGCCCAGATTTAGTGTTACTGGCGGAGAAACTGCATTAACGACTGGTGGTACGTTAATCCAACCGTGTATCGTCTGAATCGACGTATCACGTAAAGGCCTGACTGTAAGATCAGGTATTGAAGGCATTACTTAAAGGGTAACGCGGGACCCGTGGTTTTAGGAATGGCGTCAAGAGTCTTCTTATCACCTGCCTTAATCTCAGGTTTAATAGTATCAGTAAACATCGAGTCCATGTTTCCCTTGATGGCGTCAGTCTGCTTACTCAACTGCCCTGCAACCTGACCAGAGAGAGCACCTAATAAAGCCTTTTTCTGATTCTCAATAATTGCGTCTTTATTGAGAAACAAGTAACCGATCAAAAGGTTTGGAGCAAGGGCTAAAACTGTGATCAGAATTTTGAAAATCATGATTAACGTCCTCGGGCGGTTTTAAGGGGGTGCTCAGCAAAAGCCACATAGAAGTAAGATTTACTGGATGCGTTAACATTTCCATCAGTACCTCTTAATTTAAATCCATTCGACAAGAAATCAATTTTTCTTTCATCGGTAGCAGTTTCTTGATTATCGGTGTTCGGCCTTAAAACGTTGTTTAATGTGTTGGTGGGACCACGTGTCGAGTCATAAATAACCCAATTCTCAGAATGAGAATAGCTCTTGACCATTAAAAATGCGGGACGGAAACCAAGATATATGAAGGGACCTAAGGTGTCTGAGCCATTGCCAGCGTATGTACCGGTCGCGCTATAGCCTGGAATCATGCTGAAGGCATAGCAAATAAAATTGGTGCCATTAGAGTTAACTGCTGGCGATTCTCTCAAGCTAAAGACTTGGTTTGTCGGTAAAGTATTGGCGAAATGATCATCCTTATTGTTCTGAATTGCGTAATTATGGTTCAGATAAATAACTTGTTTTGCCGTAAAAGATCTGTGCCAAACAATCCAGCTGTAGCCTGTTCCCCTTGACTTAATAATTAAAAGGTCTGGAACTGCTCCAAGTCCATGACCTACTGTTGAAGCACTACTCGACCCATTTCCGGTATAGGCAATAATAGAAAAACCAGCAGATTGATTTACTCTGACTTGAGAGTTGATGCTGCCGTCATAGTTGGTAGACGTTGATGATCCGGCATCCCAAGACCAGCCAACGTAGGTGGATCCGTTGTAATTAACACCTCCATCCGTTCCAAGATTAAACCCGTCGGAGTTGAAAGATAAGATCGAGCTAGTTGAACCTGTGTCTTCAGCGGCGGTCGAGTTTGTGTAAAGCGTGCCAGCGTGCCCGTTGTTTAATCCACGCACAGTGTCCATCATTATGCCACCGTAGTTTGCACTACGACGCTTGATATAAACAAGGTCTGGAGAGAAATTGTAGCCGCTAATCGTTCTTCCGTTCGAACTATTTCCAGTCCACAACTTTGCGTCGAAGTATTGTGAACCCTCGGCAATTGATGGAGTAGAGAGGTTAGTTGTGCAAAGTGCCTTAAAACCACTCGGGGCAGTGTAAGAAAATGCCCTTTGGCCTGTATTGATGTCTACGGATTGGTTGGCATCATAAGTAGACACTGCAATGGTGTAGTCAAAATTTTGTGCTACTGGATCTGCAATTGTATAAATCGACCCCGTGCCTGCGGCAGGGTTTGCATTATTTTGCCACGATCCATTCTTACTCCAATAGATCTTTCTATTGTCAATATCAATGGCGCACCCGATAATGTCTCCAGCAGTGTAAGAACTGCCGAACGAGGTGTTGCTGTTACCGTTTCTAACATTACCAGTGCTGTAGTAGCCATAACTCCTACTTGTATTGCCAACAGCGTCGTTGTAATTAACTTCCCCAGGATCCGCCCAACCGCCAAGAAAATTCGAGACATTTCCAGATACAACGTACTCGTAATACCATTTTCCGGACCTAACAGCTATTGTCCCAGTCTCAACATTCCAGCTATTGCTTCCTGGGTTTGTTGATTTCATATTCCCCTGCGAAAGCGTAGCGGAAGATGTACCGGTATTTCCTCCAGTAGTAGTAAGTGTGTTTAAGACACAGTAGTTCCCAGTAACTTGTCCGCCTGCACCAGAGTCTGATTGCGAGCCGTTCGATGGTGAATCAAACAGACTGTCGTTGTTTACACCCGCACTAACGCTTATATTGTTTGCTGTAAAGTTATTGTTATTTCCGCTGCTGTCTTTACCGATTGTTGTAGTATTTGTTGCGTCTTTAAACTTTAAAAAGAATCCATTTGTACCATATGTTCCACTAAATCTCTTTGGGATCCAATTATTATCATCATCGTTTTCAGCAAAATAAGACGGAGAGTATGCTTGACCATCGATAAAATGTACTTCGGCTAAGTAGCCGTCCATGTATCTACCAATCCTATGGTTGACGTTGTTATTTATTTCAAACTCAGCGTTTTGACTTGGATAGTTTGCTGTGGAGAAAGAAGTAATCTGAGTGCCGTTGACATATACTTTAATTCTGTTACTTGTTGTGGCCTGTGTGGAGTCGTATGCCACGACAATGTGATACCAAGCAGCGGGATCACGGAATACTTGGGTAGTTTCAAGGTAGTAAGTAAAGCTGCCTGAATATCTTGAAACTACGAGCGTTGCACTTCCAGTTATACCATTCATATAAATGGCATGGGCGTCAGTAGCACCCGCAACAAACAAATGATTGGTTCCACTATC
>JAYJLX010101112.1:0-21713 GCA_036873525.1 Chalinula nematifera
TTTAATGCAACTTATTTAAGCTTAAAAAGTTGTTTTAAACTGGAGTTATGATCAACTAAAAGTAGCCATTTTTTCCCCTGTTTAAGCCTGACCCAGGACTTAATTGGCCTGTGTATTTGTTATACTGATTCCAAAATATCGTTCCACTGGATCCGTGGAAGGGACAAAGGATGGAAACCTTTCATGCAGAACAGGGTGAATGAGATACTGAAGTTGATTACAGTAGAGCGTTGGAGACATTGCTCAGGACCCAATAACCCAGCTGATATACCCTCTCGAGGACGGACACTTCTAGACTTCGACCAAATTCCCAGCACTGCTACTGAGTCAGAGCCACTTCACAACCCTAGTGATCCAACGAGCACACCTTCGGGTACTCCATAATGGAACCAGAGACACGTTAACGGAGTTAAGGTTCAGTTACTGGTTTCCTAGAGGAAAAAGGTTGGTCATTCATCAATGCCAAGTGTATCGTCGTCTTGAAGCACCGCCGTATCAAGCTCCTCCTCCACCTCCCTTACCACCCTTTCAAGTCCAAGAGGCACCGCTCGTTAGATTCACGAGAGTAGATTTTGCAGGTCCCCTTTATATTAAACTCACAACACAATCACAGAAAACGAAGGTGTGGATATGTTTATTCACCTGTTGCGTGATTAGAGCAATTCACATATTTGACCTCACAGCAACATCATCCCTGCACTGCTTTAAATGATTCGTTGCCCACCAAGGCCTTCCAATGTATCGGACAACAGTAAGGTGTTTAAAGCAGCTGCCAAGGATCTGAAGAATACTATGAGCAATGATGAATTAAGCAACCGACTATTGAAGGATAAGGTGGAATGGGTATTTAACATAGAAAGAGCCCCTTGGTGGGGTTTTCAAAGAATGGTGAAATCTACCAAACGGTTTCTAAGAACAAGGATAGGAAGAGCAACATTGACATATGATGACAATGGTGCTGGAAGTGGAATCAATCATCAATTCTCACCCGTTAACCTACTCATTGCCTGAGGAACCCTTGACACCATCACATCTCCTGGTAGGACGACGGCTACCTGATTAGAGCACAGGCACCGACGATGAGACATTTACCTTTGGCAAGGAGATGTTTACAAAGAGAGCCAAGTTCCTTGAGAGATTGCTATATAGCTTCGGAAGAGATGGAAGCATGAATATCTGTTGGAACACAGGAACGCTTATTTGTATCGTAAAAGGAAGTGTGCAAAGGGAGACAAGGTGTTCGTAGGAGATGTAGTAGTGATACAAGAAGACAACGAGAAGAGAGGGTTCTGGAGAATGGGATTGATTGAAGAAGTGATACATGGTAGAGATGGTGGAGCAATAGTGAAAGTGTAAGTTGCAAGTGATTGAGGCGACCAGTGCAACGACTGTATCCTATTCCTATTGAATCCAGCTGCATATACAGCAACAAGACACAAGATGGTCAGGAGTTTCCAAGTGACATTTCCGACGAACTGATCTTTGAAGTGTCCAAGGAACTCCATGGAAACAGATGGTTACGAAAGTGAATCGAGAGGTAATGTAAACGGATCAAGGGGTAATAAGGACAGCTTTGGCTGTACCGAAAGTGACTCGAGATATGAAGGTGACTCGATAGGTTGTGATGATAGTGAAGGCGAGAGCGATAACTCAGCCACATAGTAATTCCTCTCGTGCTGACTCATCGGACGAAGTGGACGTGAGCGATGATAATTTCGGTCGAAGCAATTTCGGAGTTGAAGACTTGAGTAGAGAATCCCACAGACGACCCAAAAGAGCCGCGGCCGATTACGCCAGAGATCGTATCCTAGCTCACACCCTCATGAATTATAGGTATGGCATGTACACATAATTTTAATTATTCTGTATGTATTATTGATTGAGATGTAATTTTAGTTGACCTTTGGTATTCTGTATGTATTAATTATTGTATTTAGTTGACTGTCCACCGATTGTCCAGTCAAGGTGGAGAGGACGTTGTGACTCACAATTTGTTTATTGTTATTAATTTAATTTTTATTAATTAATTTATGTAAGACCTATTTTTCTTCACTTGTATAATAAGTTTGATAAAGTCAATTGTGGGAACGGAGTTTGCTGGGTATAAGGGATAGGAATCAGCTACCAGACTAAAGAACCAGAAAATAAATAATAGACTCAAGCTACAACAAATACCATTTAATACGGATCAGAAAAAATTTGGAAACTTTGTTGGAATTGAACATTTTAAAGAGCAACGAGCAGCCATCGTTTACCTATCTTAATACATTGCTAATTAGTGCACGTGCGTAAAATGTGGAGGCGGTTGCAGCTGGTTAATTGCAACTTCAAAGAGATTTTACTGATAAGATAATAAACAAAACATGACTATTTGTCCCAAGTATTAAGTGGCCTGTCAACACAGGCCACTTGATACTTGGGACAAATAGTCATGTGAAGGCAACAGAGGAGCTGACAGACAAGCTTGCCACACTCGGAGCCCCTATTGAAGAGAATCAGGTGGTAAACACTTTTGCGGAGCCTTTCTAATGAGTATCAGACACTGGTAACAGCCCTGGAAGCCCGTGATGTTGTCTCTTGAGCTGCGTCCAGCAATGATTAATCCATGAAGAAAGGAAGGTGACTAGACAGAATAGCTTGACAAGTGAGATGAGGAACGGCACATCAGTACACTAAAGGTGTTTGGTTGTGTGGCCTATGACCACATTCCAGACAGTCAAAAAAGCAAGGTAGACAAAAAGGCTGAGAAACTGAGGTTTGTTGGGGTATGATTTTAAGGTTACAGGCTATTAAATGAGACAACATTACAAATTGTAGAGATTTCATTTTTAATGAAAGTGATTTTGAATTTGGTAAGCCTAAACCTGCTTACGCTATCCTTATCTTGGCATCGAACATAATTGGAGATGATGTTCTGACAAACCCTGATGAACCTGTACAACTCCTAGAAGCACCAGGTATCGATGAAGCAGCAATGGAAGCTGGACTTACAGAACCAGAAAGTATTGAGGAAGCTCGTTCCAGTGAGATCTGGAGTGCATCAGCTAATGTCGAAAATCAATCACTTCTAGAAAATGAAACAGGAATGGACACTATGCACCGAAACCGTTCTAATTAACGCACACACAAAGTGGTGGTAAAATGGCGGATATTGTTGAAGAGGATGCAGCTGAACATGTTACTATCTTATCAAGACGTCATTACCATAGAAACAATTTAATATACTTTCGATGTTTTATATTGCTATCATCTATACTATTTCAAAATAAATTACATTTGTAACCTTGCTATTCGAACAGTTTAAAGAGACTGTAGCGAGTCCCTACCGCGGTTTGCTTTTTCTACTGGAGGACATAAGGCGCTTCCCCCTCCGAAGGGTTAGACACAACACAGACCCTGACAATATCTATACCAGTTGGGCTTTTAAAACAAGCAGAATCCAGGAACGATTGCACTGAGGTAAGGCCTAAAAAAGCAGTTATGCCCGTTCGGGTAGGTCAGTTACAGGGCTTGGCCAGTGAGGCCAGCCCACTCAAGGGCTAGGGTGGGGCTGGACTATTGCAATGGAATATTATTAACTAAACATGCCTATATAGCCAGTAGTAGATGCATAAGCCCACCTATAAAAAAAATATTGGGTGAACAGCAGCACAAAGGAACATTATCAGTAGTCTATAATGCTATCTTTAGTATATAATTATACTATATAGATGGTCCATTCTTGCATTGATCATTGATTGTCCAAATGTGTAAAACTCGAGTAGATGTGCTGGTATGTCATGGCACCGTATAAGCAAGAAAATCAATATGATAAAACTGGTTCTACCACTACCACCTTCCCTACAAACCACAAGGCAGTTCGAACACCATCGGATTTGTAGTGATTGTATGAAAAAGGTCACTGTAAAGGAACGGCTTCGGAAACCACCCAAGGAACGAGTCACTATGGTAGCAACTAGTACCACCAGTAGGCGATTCACCAGACAAGAGCTTCGTGAGGCAGTAGCACATGACCATACATATTCAATCTCGACACGGCCAGCTATTTGCAAAAGATCAGTCCTGACTCCTACCACCCCTGCTGATAATGTGGATAGCATTATTTTGCCAAAACTGCTGGAACCAGTGCATTTTTGCATTGAAATGTATGAGAATGATGATGAGGCTGTTAAATGCTAAACTGGATTTCCTACATACAGTCATTTTCTTGCCTGTTTTAACTTCCTTGGAGCTGCTGTTCACCATCTTATCTATCCTGGTGTCATAGCATCTTCCACCAAGGTGACTCATTTGGTGAAACATAGAACCCTTTCACCGTCAAATGAGCTTTTCTTGACTTTATGTAGATTGCGGCGTGGGCTATCAGAGCAGGACTTGGCATATCGATTCCAGCTATCACAGTCGACAGTGTCTCGTATTTTATCTGCCTGGGTCAATTTCTTGTACCGGAAATTCTCTGAAGTGCCAATATGGCCATCAAGACAACAAGTTGATCTTCATATGCCGACTACTTTCAAAAGAGACTACTCAAATACCAGAGTAGTTATAGATGCGATGGAGATATTCATACAGCAGCCGAGTGATCCTAACTCCCAGCAAGTTACTTTTTCAAGCTACAAGAATCACAACACGGCAAAAGCCTTAGTTGGAATAACCCCTTCAGGAGCATTATCCTTTATATCCCATTTGTATGGAGGATCAATCTCAGACCGAGAGTTGTTTTTACAGTCCGGCATTTTAGAGAAATTGGATATCGGTGATTCTGTGATGGCTGACAAAGGCTTTAATGTTGCCGACATATTGTATACAAGAGGGATAATGTTGAATATTCCTCCCAGGAAGAATTCCGACCAGTTTACTGAACTAGAGCTGCTGGAAACTAGGCGAATAGCTTCTCTGAGAATTCATGTCGAGCGAGCCATTGGTCGAATCAAATCATTCAACATTTTGAATTCCATACCCAACAGTCTAGCTGGCCTCTCCAGTGAAATATTCTATGTATGTGCATTCATTACCTTATTTCAACCTCCTCTAATTAAAGACTGAACTCCATCAACTTAACTTATAAAAAAAATTAATAGTTTATAATTATTATTAATTATTATATAGACCCCATATTATACTTATTATTATTAGTATTGATATTCAGGTCAGTATCTGTAATTAACTTTCATGGTCAATTATTTGTTCAGGTGGGCAAGTAGTGGTCATGTGGGTAGTATAGTCATACTCCAGGACGGCTAACCCAAGGTGCAAACGGTAGCTCCGGCAAGAGGTAATTGTAATATATAGTCTCTAAAGAGGAATACATTGATGACCAAAATTTAGGATTAAATGATATTCTTTCTACAGTACATTCCTTTGGAGTCCATACGATAAAGTCACCACTGTGCTCCCGTTATGGCCATGGCACCCTGGACTTGATAGAAGTATTGGTGGTTTCGTCTGAGGTGTACAACTGAGCTACTCTCATCTAATTGGCAGTAGAATGACTTCACCTTAGTGCAAGCCTTTTTGACAGTCATTTGACGACACGAAAACGGACATTTAATTTCAATAACCCCATCAATCGTATAGAGATGATCATCTGTATGCCTATCAATTACTCCATCAGGTGACGCAGCTAAAAAGCCACAATCAGCAATGTAAATTCCAGCCTTTCTTAGAAGAACCTGCTGTTCATGAGGCAGTTTAGAGCGATAATAATCAAATGCTGTGTCTTCATGCATTCGACCCCACTGTATGGCAGTAGCTCCATGCTTCTTACTGCTGGAGTGACAGTTGATGATTGAGCCCACCTTGCATGATGTTACTTTGCAGAGATTTTCAAATGTGGAGGCAGTTATTCGGCCATAGCGTTCTTCGAACCAACGTTTACAGTTACTTTGTTGGCGTGTTACCTTTTCAATCCTATCACGGTCTTCTTTAGAGTGATGAATCATGTCAACAAATTTTGCACCATGCTGATATATTGAGAGTGGTTTAGGTAGTTTTGAGACTAACTCATGTACTCTGTACTGGACTGAACGAGAAATCAAAGGAAGACTTGGGCCTATAGATTCCGCGACGTTAATTTGTGGACTTACTACTGATGTGGCGTCATGGTGGTTTGGCAAAACATGTAGGACTGCTACAGGTGTTTCAAGTTCCCTGAGTTGCTGCTTTAATAGCCTGACTTCCTCATTCGTTGTACCAGTAAATGCCATTGGTCTAGGGTCATAATTGGAACTAGAATACGATTTCTTGTTTTTACGCCTTGGCGAACTTCACACTGTCTAGAGTGCAGGGAGCCAGCAATGTACGTTTTCGTGCTGCCACTGGTTGATGCCACTGTTGGAGTATCGAGGTACATGACTCATATGGAACAATACCAGTACGACAAAACTCTTCAATGCAGTAACAAACTGCTCCTAGGTGTTTGCATGCACAATGAGGCCCTCGTCCAGCTGGGCAATCACATGTAGCAAGCACAATATCACTCGACCCATCTAGCACAAGCTTCAGCTTGTAAATCACAGATTTCTTGATTTCTGCTGCACATGATGCTTTCATGAGGATGTTACCACCATCATCATGTTTGAAAACTATCCCTTCTACTCGCTTTGCTTTGAACAATGGGAATGCCTTATTATTGATGTCCTTGAAATCATTGGTAGGGTTCCCATCAGGTGCTTCTCTGTGAATGAAGTAATTCATCATATTTGCAATGGAAAAATGGCAGAAAGATGAATTGTCGGGTGTAAGGCATTGCCAACCACTGATGGAGGTCCAGCTCTCTTCTGCAACCACATTGACGCATTGCATTGCCATGGCCGACTATACCTATGAAGTAAAGTTGAGTTATACATCGTAAATCACTCGGTCATGCAGGAGAGTTATATTATAGAGTCTCATATATACGTGCATCATTATGAACTAGTTTAGAGTCTTATTTATTAAACCGTTTCACTACAATACTGACCCCAGCCCCACCCTGAACTTGAGTGGGCTGGCCTCATGCCTGCCCTTTAACCCAACCTACCCGCGCGGAGCATAAACTCAGCGTTTTTTAGGCCTTACCTCAGTGCAATCGTTCCTGGATTCTGCTTGTTTTAAAAGCCCAACTGGTATAGATATTGTCAGGGTCTGTGTTCTGTCTAACCCTTCGGAGGGGGAAGTGCCTTATGTCCTCCAGTAGAAAAAGGAACCGTGGTAGGGACTCGCTACACTCTCTTTAAACCGTTCGAATAGCAAGGTTACAAATGTAATTTCTTTTGAAATAGTATAGAAATAATGGTGATAGCAATATAAAACATCGAAAGTATATTAAATTGTTTCTATGGTAATGACGTCTTGTAACATCTTCAGCTGCATCCTCTTCAACAATATCCGCCATTTTACCACCACTTTGGGTGTGCGTTAATTAGAACGGTTTCGGTGCATAGTGTCCATTGGTGAATGCACCTAAGGATAAAAAACCAATCCAGTGTAAATGGATCTTCAAGATCAAGAGAGGAAGTGATGGAGAGGTTCCCAGATACAAAGCTGGACTGGTTGCTAAGAGATTCACTCAATACAGTGAAGATTTTGATGAGACATTTGCACCTATTACACGATACTCTTCGATCTGATCCTTGCTAGCATTTGCTGGAGATGATCATACACCAAATGTATGTCGTAATAGCTTTTCTCAAAGGGAAGCTTGAAGCTTATATGTGCCAACCACCAGGGTACCTGGGAAGGTTTGTAAACTAAAGAAATCACTGTACGGACTGAAGCAATCTCCCAGATACTCATTCCAGGATCATTTACTGTCACTTAACTTTAAACAAAGCACAGCAGACCCATGTATTCTCGTGAAGACAGGAGAATAAGTGATTGTTGCAATATATGTTGATAACTTAATTGTCGTAGCAAAAACCAATCAGAATGATTGAGATGATAACAAGAACTGGCACAGAAATTCAAGATGAAGGACTTGGGAAAAATGCATTATTACCGTGGAATAACAGTTGAGCATGATGAAGCCAAGAATATTACATCAGAAACCATACATCACAGCTATGATAAAGAAGTTTGGACTATCAGAAGCGTCAACTCCAGCCAATGTCTGTGTGAAACTTACCAAAGATGACGAAGCGAAACCACTAGACTCTATGCTGTATAAAGCAAATTATACGTAGCAATTGGAACCCGTTTAGATATAGCTCAAGCAGTGGAAGCAACAGCTAAGTATTGCTGTAATCCAAGTGAAGCTCTTTTGACAGCTGTAAAGAGGATTCTGAAATATCTAAAGGAAACCATCTCAACTCTTGAGGAAAGCTGGTTACTCGGCTGGGCCAGTGACATAGATGACCGCCATTCCTTAACCGGTAATTTGTTCATAATGGCTGGATGTCCAGTAAGTTGGATTAGCAACCAACAGTCTTCCTATCAGTTGCTGAAGCGGAGTACGTATCCCTATGTTCAGCAGCACAGGAAGCCGTATGGTTATGTAGACTGCTTTGGTGACACTCAAGAGGATGAACCAGCTGTAAAAAAGTAGGATAACCAAGGAACTATTGCAATAGCTCGAAATCCAGTTTCCCATTCCCGTACCCAGCACAAAATATTATATACGTAAAATAGAGATATCTCCATCAAATATTGTCCTAAACGGAACACAGCAAACATTTTACAAAAGTACTCGGTTGAGAAAGATTCGAGACATGCCATGGGACTGCACCATAATTCAAGAATAATTCGAGTGGGAGTGTTGTGCCCTATAAATTGAATTATTAGAAATGTATGATGTATCATATCCTGTCAGTTGTTCATTTCTGGTATTCTTGAGTGCTAGACGAATGCATTGCATTATTGGGGTGAGCCTTCATAGTAGATCCAGCACATTATTGCTTGCTAACAGATTATGTTTGTATTCATGCCAGTCTGTAATCATGCTGGATTGAAGAAATGCCGGCAGTGTCACACATCATATAACATGCCACACCTTGCTGATCATTACATGATGTGAGCACAGACAGGATTGCATAGCATGAAGATTTTACATATAAGCCTACATTTGAGCTTGAAGCAGCAAAGCTTGATATTGCCCAATACTCTATCTATAAGGTTTGGTGCATGCATGGGATGAACAAAGGGGAAGAAAATTATTCAGACGTCTATAGTCTGTCTGAGAAAAGGCACTGAGGCAGCTCAGTTCTTGAAGTTACATTGGACACAGTATAGAAATTATGATTGACAGTTTCATGGCTAATGAAATTGGAAAGCTTGAGTACAATCTGGTTCATGGTTAGGTGGTACTTAAAGTGTGACTGACCGTTTCATGGCTCTTTGAGTCGGAAAGCTTGTGTAATACACACGCTCTGGTTACTTAGGTACACAAGATAACCCAGCTGTTTTTTTTACTTGATCTGTTGAAAAATGGTAAGATAGCACAGGCTGTTTCAGACTCCTTTCAATGCTGTCTCTGCAATCTCTGGACGTTAAGATAAATAATTGCTAATACACGTATTGCAAGGGAGTATTTGGCCCCATAATCAATTAGTCCACAAAAAAGGGGCCCCCTGCTTTGTGGATTGATGTACCAAAGCAAGCAAACAAACAAACAAGATTATTGACTAGTGTGGGGCTCGCTCAAGCTCACCCCAATAAATACTTTTGGTATACTAATTCCTGATTTCGTGTATATACTCATTTTGGTTCAATACAATTGACTCGTACTAACACTATCTGATGTATGGTTTCTGATGTAATATTCTTGGAGTTGACTACTGATAACATGTCTTGGGCAGCTGTCTCAGCCTGACCGAGCGCTTAAGTCACGGGTGTTTGTTTAATTTGCACCATCCTTGCATTCTCGCATTCACGCATTCTCCATCCTGTCCCGTACCTCCATAATGAAGGTTAAACTATTTTTTTCGATCTCGGGGGTCCTTGACCCACTTCTCCAGTGGTCCTCGCACATCACATCTGTATAGTTATTTCAAAGGGAAGAACCCCAAACAAAATGTACGGTTGCCCTTATCCAATCCACTTTTTTCACCTTCATTGGCTTCCTCAGCGTAGCTTTCAGTGTGCAATTGAAGTATTTAACAAATCCATTCATCTGTGGATGGTAAGGACTAGCAACTCTGAACATTCCTTGTTTGATTAGGGAATTCCATGTCTTGAAACATTTCAACAAGTGCTTAAGCCTCTTTGGGTGCACCTGTGCATAAAGGCCTCCAGATGCCGAGTTGCGTTATCACTTATGACTAAATTGTATCGGTTCCCCTTCTGAGTCCTAGGTAACAGTCCGACCACATCCATTGTTATCCTCTTGAATGGGTCTATGATTATAGATGGTGTTTGTGGGTGCTTTCTTCTCCATTTGTGAAGTTGACATTCATTACAATTCCTCCTCACCTCCAAATACAGTCAGTTGATACGAACGTAGAATCATTCAGTTGTCTTGTCTCATCCAACACAAGTAAGTTAAGTCTCGAAACCACGACCATTTGCAGCTAAATTCAAGAAAATGCAGACCAATTTTGTACTCTCAACACATGTGACATGCAAAATGTAGACTTGTCTAGCAAGCTGCATCAAGAAGTTAAATACTTGCAAATGCTTTTAAATCACTTATAGCGTCTTTGACGCGAGAGTACAGAAATAATTTTTCGACAGACATTTTCCAATAAAAAAAGCAAAAAGTTGATGCTCTGTCTTTTATGCTTTGCAGAGTCTTCACGTCAAATACTAAAATGTATCAAATTTGCCTCTTTGTATCGCACATGGTTTTAGAGTAATTGAGTTAAAGCAACACCGTCCAAGCTGACAAATAACTCGAAAACAAGACTAGATATTGCAAGCCACACTTGATAGTTTTAAATTCGTTATCTTAGGAGTCCACGAAAAGCCACACGCCTGGATTAAGACCGTATCCTGAACTCCAACAGTTTTGCTCAAAGTTTTTCACTACTCGCCCATGTTTTTAGCTTGTAATCAATAACGTTTACGTACATAGTGGCACGATTACGTAATCCAAACAGCACTCCCTAATGTTTAAGCTTATTGTATCAAGTTGAGACAGCTTGCAAATTCCTCTCTCACTAGATACTGTGTGCAACAGAGCAAAAAATTTTTAACTCGGCCTGTGAAGGTGTCTGGCAAACAGTAGGTCTTGCGCCAATTTAATAACCAGATCACGGGATCTACTTTTTTTTTTCAACAAACAAAATAGCAAAGCTAATACAGAAAGTAGATAGTTATTATAACTATGTGTGAGGCTTAAACATTAGAAATGTGATAATGATTTCGTTGACTTCGCTTGTTCAGGTCCCTCTTCTTTAGGAGGCTCTTGCCTCAATCAAGAGACTGGAGAAGTGGATGAAACAAAACTCAAAAACAACCTTCAGCTTGCTTACATCAATCGAGTCAATGACTGTCCGATGGGTGAGACAAATATTCAGTTACACAAAGGCTCTACTTCAAATGATTACGATTCCATTGCCAAAAATTTGGATGTGTTTCAAAAAAGCAAAAGAAATTAGAAGGATGATATTCTTTATTCTTTTATGAGTAAATTTTGGGTTATTCATAATCGACGTGCTGTTTTACTTGAAATGTTGCTATCAGTTCAATTGTGAGCATCCTGTTTGTCAGTCACGTCAACCAACTACCCTCACCTGGTATCCCAGTGGACCTTTATTATCTCAGCTACCAATGCCTGTTTTAGATGGGGTACGACCTTGGGGCAGTGATACTTCCGTATGCCGATGTAAATCTTTCTGTTCGGGCCACGAGCTTATGCACATAGATGATCAATCGAATGCTATCGTAGGAGAATTCGCAAGTCCGGCGTCTGTTGCAATTAAGCAGAATTTTTCAACTTGTCATTTGAGTGAAGAGGACCCAAACTCGAATAGTTTCCTTGAAAGAACTGCCAAGACAGTTCTATTAAGTATCGACGATACAAAAATCAGGATGAATCACCTCATCACTATAATTCAAAATCGAAAACGTGGAGCAGCTAAAGCAGCTATCACACTAAGAAAGAAGCAAGCATTGCTGACACAGTAAAAGTCATACACTGTAAAGATGAGCCAGTTGTTGCCACAATAAGATGCACAGGTGACTTAAGTCATTGGTCAGGCTTTTACAGCTGCAAACATGGCTACACTTTACTTGATCCAGTTTAAAACAACATTTGAAGCCTAAATAAGTTGCATTAAGTAGAACTATCCATTGCTAAAGATGCTAAACCGTGAAACGCCGCAAAACAATAAAAACGGGCGAGATTAGTACCGTTTTGCAATGATACTTTTCACAAAAAATCCGGTGATGCTCCCGTTATGCAACAGCTCTCATATCTGCATTACCTACGTCTAAACTCAAGGTATCCATGCTACCCGTAACAATTCGCTGTAAGGTTTTGGAGCGATCAGCAATTTGTGGGTTTTCCGCCGCCATTTTGAGGTACAAAGAAGACCAGGATTCGGCGAACAGGCACAGTTTCTTTACGGGGGATTAATAGAAGTTAGATTACACCTTGACACAGTTTTCTAACATGGTGGCGTCTCCAGTATCATAGTGAAACATCACCGGACTTTAGCTCGAAGAAGAAGCACTCTCCGCCATTACTGCTTACAAATAAACAACTACGAATGATGACGTTTATCAATTAAAAAGCTCACGTGACTGTATAAATTGTATTGTAATAATACGTGCGTCAATGAACGTCACAGCGGCTTGTAAACAATTTAGCTTGTATTTAGCTGCACGGTCGACCGAACATCATTGTCTACTACTGATAACATGTTTTAGCAGGGGTCCGAAACTAAGTAGAAATCACGTACAAAATTCTGAAGAAATCAGAAATCACAGCTAAAAATCCTTTGATCTACCACAGAAATCAAGGAGAAATCAACAGAAATCAAGAAATCACGTACACAATTTAAGTTTGTTTCGGACCCCTCGCTGTCTCAGCCTGACCCAGGACTTAAGTTACCTGTGTATGTTCCCAGTCCCACCCAAGCTGATATGCAGGATAGGGTGTTACCTAACAACAAAAGAAACAGTGTAGTCAAAATGATGAAAATTACTGTGGCCGATGTGGAAAGGAGAGTATGGATGAATTCTGGATTGCGTGTGATGTTTGTGAGAAATGGCACATGTGAAGGATTAACTACACAACCTTCTTTATATCTTTGTAAAACCTATTCATCCAATTAAGTGTTCATAATGATTATAATTAAGTTGTCAATTCAATTAAATTTTACTTTGTTATGGTTCATTTCACTTAAATCCGGAGAAGCTGATGGTCACTGAGCTTCATTTCCGCAAAGCAGCAGCTGTTCATGCCGTGTGTTGAATTTGCAAGTCTCAATAAAGTAACTTGGTGTACATGTAATAATACATGTAATTATACATAGCATAGAAATAACTTGTATTCAATAGTATTAATTTACATGTACATGTATACTTATTCTATTATACACACACTATATATAGTAGTGTAGCTTACAATTCTGATCCCTGTTTCCTATTATTTTTTTCCCTTTTATTCTCCTAATCAGACTCGATCACAGCGGAGGAGAGAGAGAGAGTAGAACATGACCTTCGATCACCAGATGTCCTCTAATACTGCATGATGATGACTCCAGTGGGAATGGGTGCTACCCCTGACAAAGGACATGTAGGAGCTACCCCTGATTTTTTGTTCCATCAGGGTACATGTTTGAACATGTTAAACTTGCTGCTGGTGAGCAGTGATGAGAGTGACTCCCTCGAGGCCATCGTCAAGATACCTTGTGATCCTCTGTTTGCTATAATGTTCCTGTGCACACTCGACACAAACAGCAGTGTAGGGACGCCTCTCCTCTCAGCCAGCTTGACCTCCAATCACCAGTGTAGGGATGCCTTTCTCCTCTCTGCCAGCATCCCCGCTTCTTGTGATTATTAGTGGTTAATGATATTCATATTGTCACTTGTAGGGTTTTTGTGTTCACTATTATAATATAGTCTGTATTCTAAGTTTTTAGTGGTTCTCTCATTATTTACATGTTTGGTCCTTACTGTACAATTCTTGAGTATTCATACGATTACCACTATATACGACAAAAGTGGCGAGGATGACTAGTTTTGGAAGAATCCAAGAGTTCAACAAAGAAGTCGAACAGTTCTCTACGTATTTCGATTGTCTGGAACTGTATTTTCAAGCCAGCGGCATTGCTAACGAAAAGTAGGTAGCAGTATTTCTCATTGTTATAGGTACCAGTACCTACGCATTGTTGAATGATTTTTGTGCTTCAGCCAAACCCAAGGATAAGACGTTCGATTTCCTAGTGGAAAGCCTCATTTCGAGCCTGAGCGCAGTGTGATTGCGGAGCGTTACTATTTTCGAAAACGGATTCAACGTTCCTCACCGAATTCATGGCTAATCTACGTCGTTTAGCAACACGGTGTGCCTTCGGTGACAAGCTAGAAGAGAATATCCGAGACCAATTAGTGTGTGGATAATGTGATAACGCAACTACACAGTTTCTGCTTTTAGAAGGACCCTGATCTAGCTACCGTTATTCAGATGGCTACTTCTCGAGAAGCAGCAGCCAAGGACCGCACCTTGATTCAAGCGAGTAAAGTCGAAGAGTCGTCATGTAAAGATTCCCATGTAGAAGTCAAGACAGTGAGTGGGAAATGATCTACCTGTTATCGTTGTGGAAAAGGGGGACACCTTTCCGATCGTTGTAAATTCCGTGAGGCTATGTGCCATAACTGCCAAAAGAAAGGGCATATTGCATTCGTGTGTAGAGGGAAGGAGAGGAAGAAAAAGCACATTCCCGCTGGAAATAGCCAAGGAGAGAGTCGACGTAAGGACCTGAAGTACATGGAAACAGCTGTTGAAGACCCAGATTCGGATCTGGATGGACTAACAATTTTGTCACTTGGTGGTAGGAAGTCAACCTCATCAGTAACCATTCAACTGGAATTGGAAGGAGTTACCACGTCCATGGAGCTAGATACGGGAGCTGCTGTCACCTTGATCTCGACCTCAACTCAACAGTGTTTGTTTCCTCGAGCAAAGTTACAATCATAACCGTTGATACTCAAAACGTACACTGCTGAACCAATTCCAGTTGTGGGGACAATCGATGTATCCGTGAATTACCAAGGAACTGAACAGAAGCTTCCATTGTTGGTGGTTGATGGTTCAGGGCCCAGTCTCCTGGGTAGGAATTGGTTTGGACAAGATGCGACTAGACTGGCAAGCGATTCGTCTCAGTCGAGCTGTGGATGTCAAGAATGTACTCGAGTCCATATTACAGAAGTATCAGTTGCTGTCTCGAAGAAGTTGGGAAAATTTCTCTGCCACGTTATCCCTCAGAAGTAGGCCAAACCACGATTTTGCAAGTCAAGGCCTGTTCTATATGCCTTAAAGGAGAGGTTTAGCGAGAGTTGGATCGATTATCGAGAGAAGGAATCGTCGAGAAAACCAAGTATAGCCAATGGGCAGCCCCGATCGTTGCTGTACCAAAGGGGGATGGTGAGTTTGTGGTGATTAACAGATTTGCCTTAAACGCATCCCTAGAGATAGACCAGTATCCACTTCCCCGACCGGAAGTCCTGTCTGCGTCCTTGGAGGGTGGGTGGCAAATGCTTCTCCAAGATTGACCTGTCACACGCATACCAGCAAATGGTGTTAGAGGAGAAGAGTCGAGAGTTGGTAACAATTAATACGCACAAAAGATTGTTCCACTCGTCTTCCATTTGGAGTAGCTTCCGCACCTGTTCTAGGCAATGGACCATATCTTTCAAGGGATACCGAACGTCATTTGTTACTTGGACGACATACTAGTAACCGGAAAAGAACACCTCATGAATCTGGAGCTGGTATTGAATCGATTATTGGAGGCTGCTAAACGTAGTAAATGTTATTTCATGAAAGATAGTGTGGAATTCCTAGGCCATGTCATTAGTTCTAAGGGTATTCACCCATTCCAGGCCAAAATAGAAGCCATTCAAGCATTCCCTAAGTCTGAGAATGTTAAACAACTCAGATCCTGTTGGGATTACTTAACTATTATGGAAAGTTTGTACCCCAGCTATCCACCATATTGCATCCCTTAAATAGGCTTTTGGGTAATGGTGTAAAGTGGCATTGGTCGAAGGAATGTGACGAAGTGTTGGAAAGAATTAAGCAAGAGTTGTTGTCTCCTAGGGTACTCATACATTATGACAGTAAACTACCTGTAACCCTAGCAAGAGATGCATCACCTAATGGTATTGGGGCTGTGATTTCACATGTGTTTCCTGATGGTTCAGAACAGCCCATTGCCTCCCGTACCCTCACCTCATCCGAAAGAAATCACACACAGGTTGAACTGTCTGTGATTTTTGGTGTTCGGAACCAATATTTGTATGGCAGAAGATTCTCGCTAATAACCGACCATAAACCCCTAGCTGGACCTAAGAAAGCCATACTGCCATTAGCTGCAGCCAGGATTCAACGTTGGTCAGTAATCCTATCAGCATACAACTATGATATCAGTTCAACAAAGCTACATGGAAATGCAGACACCCTGTCTAGGATGCCATTACCTAACTCCACCACAGAAGGAGGTGATTGTTTGGATAAGGTGTGTTCTATTTGTAATCTTGGTCTGATGGAACCACTCCCTATATGCAATTAGGGGTATCATGTCTACAATTACATGTAGTTATAGAGTCTAAAGTGGAACACCATACTTTACAGAGTTTTAGGGTTACACATACATGCTTCTAGATCTTTTCACTTTTAGCCAGTACTCTAGCCACTAGGTTATTGCTGTTGTTATGTGCTAGCTATAAGGTGCTATATTACAACAAAAACTTGATTTCGAAATTGGGAATTCTGCCAGGACTGCAAAGTGGTTTTGCCATTTGGATGGTAAAAATGTATGGCATATAGAGAGTGGCAAAAAAATGAATCTTCGCTGAATACCTCATACATGGGACTGTTTTTGAAGTATATTAATGATTGTACAGTATAAAGTTTCACCTGCACTCTGTCTGAAATCAGATCATTTTGCATACTAGGTACATATGCATGGGACTTGTTTTTCAAGCCATCACATTTGTTTACCATAATTTTCCGTTGCCATTCGTTATATTATACCGCATATAGCTGTTATAGCAAATTTAATGGTATTCATTCATTCAAGCTGTTGGGCTATATACTGTAACCGGCTCAGTATAAATTACTGATTTACTTACATGAGTAGCTTCTTGAGGTAGTTTAATTTTCTCGGTACTGTTTTATTTCTTCAAATTCACTGCTTTCAGAAATGGATGTGTCATGATGACCTTGACTGCACTCAGTAACAAATTGAATGTGTTTTTGAGTAGTCAAATGGCGGAGATATTTTGATTTGAAAAAGAACAAGAAGCTAACATCGCAGTGGATGCATTTATGCTCTGCGATTAAAAAAAAAGACCATTATAATATAGAGCGGCACATCAGTAAACCCGTAATTAATTTTATATACCTTCACAAACGGTAGCCATAAGGAGGAGCTGGGATCCAGGAGGACTTGAGAGGATCTGGGATCTAGGAACTGTAGGATTTAGGATAGCTAAGAGGAGCTGGAGGAGGGGCCGGGGTAGGGCACGGCGATGGAATATCCCGCATGCGCATGCGCCATACTACGCATGAGTTCAAGTTGCGATGGCGAGCTACAATGTGATGTCGTTTTTCAAGATCATCCTCGGGAGGTACAGAACGAAGTGAGTTTTGATTCATACAGTCCAACATAAAATGATTTAATAAATTTTTCTAAGCGATGCAGCCTGCTGGACAAAGCAGAAGAATATTGGAATGCCAGAGGCATGCTCCTTTCCTCTTATTGGACTTATCTCTGAGGCAGCAAAATACTTTGTCTTAGTCAATAGCATCATTGGATAGAAAGCTTAAAGAAGAGTGAAATTACAAAAGAGGTGCAATTGGAATTGAAGGAAAAAAACTGAAAAGAGCAATTTTACAATTAAAGGCAGTATTTATGAGGTAGATAATAATATTAGCAATAATAATGATATAATAGCATACTAATTGCATTTTATTTCAGAAACAGTTATGAACTGATGCAGCCAATTTGTTTTGTACCAGCATAGGTAGAAACTTCAGTGATCAAGAGATTACAGTTAGTGCCAGCCGCATGCAGGCATGCCCAGGTCTGTTCTATTGTTAATTTATCATATGTGCCGCATATAGACTTTGGTTGTCTGCTCTGCAAAATGCCTCTAACATTAAATACAAGTTTCATGAAGCTGTCAAATATGTTAAAAGCATACTTTCCACTTTTAAAACTGAGGAAAAAAGGCGGTTAAGTGCCAACGCACAGTCAGCACCTGCCAGTGTTGTGTTACTGATACATTAATGTGATTACCATCAATTTAGGTTTTTGGTATTCCACCATGTAAACAAAGAGTGGGAGATAATACGAGATGAGGACAAGAAGGTCAATTATTCTGATGGCAGTGTGCCAGAGATGATCATAATGATGACGATGATCAACTAAGCAGTCGTGATGATGAGGAACAGCACACTTCACTAGAAAAATCTGTGGCCAAATCCATGACTTTGTTGAAATAATAACAGGACTGGACGTGTGATTATGATGGAAGTGGCAACAATTTCAATTGTATGACTCATGCATATTTAATCATCATTATATATTCATGATGTTAACACATCAGTATTCATTAGTTAAATAAGTTATGTATATCATACATGTAACAATTCACGAACTAAGGGCCAGGTGCAGTTCAAGTATAATAAAAAGGAGATAATAAGATGTCTAAACTACATGCTCAGTGTTATACTCCAGGAGCTAAGGTTTTCCATGTCCCAATGCAGGCGGTTGCACTTCTACAGAAATAATGAGTTCATTTAACATTCGAATAATAATCATGCTGCTGAACATGTACTGACCTCAGGTGTGCGATTAGAGCCTTTGATGAATGTGCTCGGCATGGCTGAAGAATTGAAGAATACTATGAGAATTAGACCGTACCCGCTTCCTATATATTTATATACGCATGTTGATTATGCATGAGTAAAGTATATGTCATGTTTACATACTCTTGTCTATAGCTTATAATTGCATCACAGCATAGTATCATATGAATACAGTATGTATCAATATGGTTGTTGTATGTATACTGAGAATAAGATATTGAGTTAAAATAATTTATATATTACATTGTGGTATTCCATCATCATTGTTTGTCATCATCATAGTATTCTTGTGGCTCATTGAAATCAGCATCACTGCCAATTCACTACCATCACTTTCTTCAATTGTAATTCTATATATATACGTGTACAAAAAAGGTAAGAAATGGGAGGGATATGATGAAGAGTAATTATAAAAAGTTCAATTAACTGCTAATGGCATCATGTGATCAATCAAGTATAACTGTTCAATATCATGGGGTGTTTATATGAACAAGGAATGAAAGAATGAGGAAAGGAACAGGGAATGAGGAACGGGAACGAAGAAATAAAGAATATAAATCACTTTCTAGTAATCGTAGTTGAATAGATAATGAAAGTGATATAAACAGAGTGAATACAAGAATAAAATAGCCTGGTTAATAAAAGTGAAAAAAAAATGTCAATACTGTTTGCGAAAAACTCGGTTCAAAGTTAAGATTGAAGATTCGAAGTTAAGATCGTATCGTAGTTCAAAGTCAATGTTACACTGAAGAATTGTTGCCAAATATGGGGTAAATCGTAAGTGCAGCCATGACATCATCTGGAATGTTTAAATCGGCTGCTTTGAAGGATGGGATCAAGCAAGAAAGACGAGCATGATAATGAGAGTTGGTGAATTGGACTCCTGTACTTGGATTTGAAATGATTCTCTTCTCTCTGCACTCAGCTGGTACACCCATACATCGACACATTTAAACTGGTACCTGAACTGATCACCATTTGACCATGAAAAATTACAGAATTGCCACTGACAATCGGAATGCAGGCAGTGGTAACTAATGTTATTGGATGACACAGTTGCAATTGGAGGTGTAGCATTCGTAGTGATAGGAAATTGCTGACCACTGATAAGTGGTACCGAACTTGATGAAGCAGGACTCAGAAGTAGACCAGTACTTTGAGTAGTGCGTGGAATGAGTGGATGCAGGAGTAGAATGTGTACTGCTTTTTGGTGCTGTAACCTTGACCATTGATTTGAAATTTTCGAAAATGCTTTATTCTGCCATCTTTTGAACATATCTGAAAACCAAGCATGTTCATCAATATGAAGGCTCTTTAACTGATGCACAAATTTCCATTCTTCCTTGTGAATGACGGAAGCTACTTTCTTTAAGTGATTCATTAGAAATACTCTTTCCAGTCCACCTCCTGCTTTGTTACATGGTTGAGTGACTCACTGTTGTTAGTTGTAAACATTTTCTCAACTTCACGAATACCTGCTTGATTTTTAACATCAGGCAGCATGCACATGACCATGTCCTTTGACTTGTACTTGACAAACCAATCAAAAATTGGGGAGAGTGCTCATGACCAAAGCAACAACTTTTATTCAGGAATCTAGGAAACAAGATTTTGATGACGAGTCCTTCTGATAATGGCTACCCATTTGACAACCAAATATCTTGTACAAATATTCCTCCTTGTGAAATCCCTATAGATGACAGTTTCTCCTTGACATTTTGACAAAAATGATTGGTACATCGCAAATGAACTGCATTCAGGAAGCTCAGCTTAAATGCCTTAGCTAATTCAGGCTCACCGTCAGTTCCAAATGAATGGAATGGTTTTAGAGTCTTAGTACGATGGATAAGAATAGGTGCAATGGATGTGTGCCTTTATCATTTTCAATCATGAGGTTTGGTAAGTTGCTGGAGTCACATAAAAAGACCCAATGTAGGATTCTCAGATAGTATGCTCACTTCATTACCTTGACCACAACAAAATCTCTAACAACTGCTGATTTGTTGCCAATATGCGCATTGGTTCAGTTGCCACATCGATTGCTCGGATGACTGCATCTTGTGTATTGATAGTCAGTGGCGGATTTAGGGTGGTTCCTAGGGTTCCATGGAACCCCCCTAGTCTCGCGAGCCAGACTCTTTTCTTGCTTTTTACAGCTATGAGTGTGATTATTGAAATGAGCGGGGTAGTGTGTGGGCGGAAAAGCAAAAAAAGAGTCTGGTGTCATGCAATACATCCATCGGTACTGAACTGTCCTAAAGCTAACCAATGTGATCGTGTCGTGCATCTGTCACAAAAATATATTTTTGCGGAGCTTTTTATACCATTGCATAGAGTATAAAAATCTCTTTTATTTGAGCTACAATACGAAAGATTCTAAAAAAGCACCTACGAGAAATGAACAGTGGGAAAAAACAAGGAACGATTTTGTTTTATCTACTGTTTGTTTCTCAAAGGTGCTTTTTTAGAATCTTTCGTATTGTAGCTCAAATAAAAGAGATTTTTATAATCTATGCAATGGTATAAAAAGCTCCGCAAAAATATATTTTTGTGACAGATGCACGACACGATCACATTGGTTAGCTTTAGGACAGTTCAGTACTGATGGATGTATTGCATGACACCAGACTCTTTTTTCTTGCTTTTCCGCCCACACACTACCCCGCCCATTTCAATAATCACACACCCGATTAGCGCATTATATCCGGTTAATTATCAGCCCGTAGAACACGTTATACTTGGATGTTATCCTATCTCT
>JAYJLX010101223.1:0-21708 GCA_036873525.1 Chalinula nematifera
CCCCCCCCCCCCCCCCCCCCCCCCCCCGTTCTGTGCACCCTGGCAAACCATGTTCCTAAAGCTATGTTCCTAATCCTGGTAATGATAAAAAGCTACTAAACAAAGTTAATTAAAAATTCTCTGGTAGCATAATTTACGTGTGTGAAAACATAATTGCATGATTACTGTATCAGTACATATACACAGCAGCAACACTTACAATGACATAGTAGAAGAGGACCCATATCAAGGAACAGAGTACGGGATAAAGTATCAACTCCGATGATCCAATATTTTCACAGTCTTTGTTGTCCAGAGAGTACGAAGATTGAGAACAGAGGAAGAACCCTTGGTCCTCATTAGAATACCTTTAACACAGAAAGACAGAAACCATTCTGTATTATTTTACTAGAAAACAATAATGGGAGTCTAAGCACATGTTACAAGCATGCATGCTTTAGGCAAATGTACTCCATGACAGTAACAGACCAACTAACTGCATGCAAAATATGAATATCAGGGCATGAGAGGCAAGGAATCGTGAATATTACTATAATGTACATGCAAAATGAAAGCTGGTATTATTATTGACATCTATTTCTTACCATCGTAAAGTCCATGTGGTCATAGCTGGTGACAGGTGTAACAGTAACGATGTCATCTTGTCGACTGAATGAGGCACGAGTGAGTTCCTCCATAGCAGCACCGACCATAATAACGGACCATTACACAAGGGGTACAGGATTGGGAACAGGAAGCCGAGTTTCCATGGCGACCAGAGGTAGAGTAGGAGGAGAGCGTTGGTATAGTAACAGAAGTCGAACATGAAATAATGGTTCTTGATGATCTTGTAGGAGTACCATCGATACGATAGCAGAACAACTACTTTCTATAAATTAGATAATTTTATTTATAAGGATACATCCTTGTTTACTGCATATTATTCCCTGCGCAGAAGCATCCCCACCCACCCTTCTCTCTCTACCTACCACGGCCAGCCCCACCCACCTAACTACCTACCATGGATGGGCAGCCCCACCCTATACTGTATGCATGTATGTATGCAGTAATGCTCTTACAAAAGTATGAAAGAGGTAGAAGTATTCTGGGAAATGTCCGAGGAGGAAGGCAGTCAGGGCAATATTAATGGAGAACACCTGTATAATACAAGGGAAGGGATAATATGGAATGATTGGACAGACATTGGACAATGAATCCAGCAGCCAAACCCTATAAGGCATCGTAATGTATCATATTCTGTATCAGCATCAAGCAGACTAAACACAATAAATGCTTACGAAAAGCTATTATTACAAATTATTCTGTTTAATACAACAATATCACACAGTCTATACCCAAATGAATGGGGTTTGTCTATGCAGTGAAGCCCCTAGCTATCTATAGTTTTATTTATAATATTAACTCGCCGTGTAAGCTAGTTTATGAGTCATTGAGTGGCTAATCTTGAGCATTTCTCTAATATCGTGATCATGGCTGGCTTCAAAGTCAACCATGTCATAGTCGATCATGTCCTGTAATTCGAAAGCTAATGGGAAAGAGGAACGGTCACTCCAAATTTACTGGTAACATAAAAGAGCACAACTCACATTCATCTCCGATTGCCGGTGTACCTCCTTCATTTTTGTCAGACATCTGTCGTAGTGTCTCACAAAATGCTTTTATACTCACGAAAGCTAAGGTAAACTTGACGTTGGCGATAAGAAACTGTCACAGGATATCTTCTAGGCGCACAAAATTGATTGAGGAGACACGCCCATTATCAAAGTGTGTGTAACCACGCCCATGAACTGTAGGTGTGGCTTGGTATAATGTCAACAAGAGATGAGCTCCTTTCAAGTGCAGAGGCTTTGAGGAAGAAACATGCCTCTATTTGCCTCCTGTTGGATGATGACGATACGCTAAGTGTATTTACTTTGAAAATATTCGCGGAAGGTATTATCGAGGGATCGGTCAAGAATACAATACTGAGGAAAAAGGGTCAGTATGGAGCAGACACTCTAGTATCCCACATCACTACAATGGTTAAGCAGCAACCTGCACTGTTTGATAAAGTTCTAGAGGCTATGGAATGCCAGATTGTTTTGAAGAAAGTAGCTGGAGAACTAAGAAAAATGACAGGACACAAGCAACCACAGACTAAACCTCAACCACTACTGGAGACAGACTCGTCAGACATACACGGGTTGGACACACATACCACCACCTCCGGTGCTGGGTCATGTGGTTCCAGCAGAGACAATGAAGGTTAGTAGTAGTTAGGATTCTAGTCTGGGAAACCTTATCACATCTATGTAGCATTGGTTTTTACAATCCCCTCCCTTTTATGCAAATAAATGGTAGCCACCTGGTTTTTTTTTTTTAGACTAAGTTTATCAACAGGTACATGTAGGTATAGTTTATCTACACATTATACACTGGTACAATAGGCATAGTGTCTGCCATTATACCACACATTATGTGTGTATATGTATGGGCAGTATGCCTTTTAGCACTAATCTTCATTTCTTACTGTTTAGCCCACTTTATCTCATTACTTGATTCGGTTTTTGGAAATACAGAATTAACTTTTGAGGAATTATACTCAGGTTAAAAAATGACTATTATCACACATTACATGTACCGCATGTCTTAGGTATGAGTGTTTCCAGAAGTGTATAGTAGCGATTATAAATGGGTGTGGCACTAGACTAATGTAGACTGGGGTAGGGTCTGTCTTTGTAAGAGTTAGTTAGTATGTTTTAATATTTATTTATAGATCATTCAGAAGATGAAGAAGACACTGATCATCAATCACAGCCAGTAGCAGTCTATACTGGCCCTCCGAAATCACCAAGAACTGTTTTAAAGGATAACTTTGCGAGCATCTGTGACCTGGTCACCAATCCCACTAAACTGGGTAATGACCTTTGCCAGGCTAAACTAATAACAGACACTGTGTTGGATAATGTAAAGACAAACCAATCCCTCAATAGATATCAGCAGGTTGATCGGTACATCAAGGAGATTCGTAACCATGTCCAAAAGAACCCAAATAGCCATGAAACCGTAGTGGCACTCTGCTCTGTGCTGAAGAAACAGAAGATTAAGGCACTGGATGCAATTGCGCAATCAATGCTGGCTGAGCTAGGGAGAGAACACTAGACCAACTAACACTAGACATTATAATTATATAGGTTGTGTAGCTAAACATAATTTCACATTACAATCGTATATTCATTGATAGTTCTATTATTGTGATACAGCATTTATAAGAAGTTATGATAAAAAAAAACAAGATATGTTTTGACTCATGACCACGCCCACAGGAATGCATACAACTGACCATCATAAGTGCTTACACATACAAGATGGTGAGATGCATCAATGCAGTAAACTGAATCACATGACAATATTTGAGAATTGGGTTCCAGAGTGAAGGGAAACTGCCTCACCAGCTCAATACACTCACCTGTCTGTAAATCCCAGCACCTGCAGGGAAGGAAAGAGAGAAGATAAGCAAACTGGCCTTTACAGTGCTTGTCTCGAGGCTAATGCCAACACTACATGTACTCAGTTCCTATCTAGCAGCTAATAAATAGGCGAAATAAAGCTGCATACAGTTGGGTTATTATTCGGGTACTTTAACCAGTATTATAGTACCTGATTGTCCTGTCTCCTGAGCAGCTGATCAGTATTTCGGATTCAGGGCAGCGGTCACCGTTTATCATTGAATTGCTAAGTGAACAAAAAGACCACACTAGATTACGATGGCCGTTCAGTTGCTGTGGTACTAGCTCAACTGCCTGTACAGATGGCCGAGATCCATCACCACAATCATTACCACTAATACCATTGCTGAAGCTAGCTGTGCTACAACATTCGCCTACATTGAAAACGGTAATGCTGTGATTTTGGTAAGTTGATGAGCAAGCTATTAGGTCCTTGTCAGTCACGAATTTACACAGTCCAATCACTTTGGAATGAATTAGCAATCCAGCTGTGGTTGTTGGTCTGTCTGCAGTAATGCCAATCCATACCACCACACTGCCATCGCTGGTTGAAGTGCACAGCTTATCTCCAGTGCTGTTAAATGATACATTAAGAACGGCTGAATCGAAGCTGGTTATGCTTTGCACTAGATCACCAGTCTCTTGGTTGTGGAGGTTCACAGTGCGATCCTTTGAGCATGTGGCAAGTAAGTAGGTTACGTTGGAATAGGCACACCCCCATACTGTATTGGAATGGTGTCTGAGTGTGTATAGGACAGTAAGAGTGGATGTGGAATAGACTATTACTGTAGTATCAGACGAAGTGGAGGCCAGATAGGCTCCATTGGTCGAGAAGGCAATGTTCCAAACATTAGAGGTGTGTTCTTTGAAATGATGCTTGAGTTTACCATTGATTGTCGATCCTTCTGTGATTTTTACGTCGTAAAGCCTAACAGAACCGTCATTGAAGCAAGCAGCAAGTGTATCACCAGTGGGAGAAAATCTGCAACATTCGATCTGCGATCTTGAAGAAACCAGCCTGGTGCAATTGCAAAGGTGGTGTAGCTTGTTCTGCTCCATTTTCAGCCACGCCCCAAAATTACGTAGGCGTGGTTTAGTATCTTCCTCGACAACAAAATAAACAAAATGAATGGTTTTGAAGAGCCTGAGTATCTGAGCACGTAAGTACTCTTGTTTTATTAGAAATAGACAGTCTACTTGTTCTTAAATAGACGAATTATCGAAGGGCCCCTCGATGTTCACCCAACGAAGTGCGCAGTTATTGTTCATTACAGTGTGGACGCCAGAGTTCTTTCTGAAGACTACCAAACCATGGGAGCAGATTTGAAGCAGTGTAGAAAAATGTAAGTAGATCAATTGAAAATAATGACATTTATATAGATCTATGTCCTTTCCTTAATTTCCAGCATCAATATCACTAATCTTGCAGCTGGTGTCAACCTTCATGCATTAGCTCGTCACATCGTATCCCAGACACCATTGATACAGTCAGAAAGGATAAAGGAACTAGAACAGCTACTAGTATATCTAATGAACAGGAAGCAAAGTCAGTTATATCGAACGTATAGTAATAAAATACTTTAATACTTTCCTACTTTTAGGCACAGACATACTGGAGGCTTCTTCTAAAGAAATAAAGCAGCAACTGGAGGACTCACAACAGGAGGTAAGTTAGCGAACAGCTTTGACAGTTATTGATATTAACTTGAACTTTATACTAGTGCACTAAAGTGCGAACCCTCACCACTGATTGTTTTTCAGTAATAGTAGAAATTAATTATATTAATAGGTAGAGGCTCCTAATGATATACCTTCCCATGTTTTGCATGTGGTGAGGGTAATAAATTGCTATCAGCTTGATATACCTTATCCCTGTGGTTTGGTTACCTAGTCTAGTTAATTAATTGATTCCAGCTGTATAATTATACTTCAGATAAAGGAGGTAGCGAGCATGATGGATGTCGAGGAATATCTTGAATCCCTGTACGAATCACTACAGGAAAAGATCAGAGGTACGGCCATGATACTACAGCTCTCTCGAAACCCTGACAACCAACAAGAACTCTCCATGAATGGTTAGTAACACAGTCGATAGACGAGATATTGAACTTAATTAATAAAGGGGCTGGGTTATTATTTGGGTACTTTGGTAACCATCCAATGACATCCTTTTACCATAGAGTCCCTGTTCCTTGCTCTTGTTCGTGTTCTAAGAGATGACTGGAAGAAGAGCATCGAACTGGCCACAAATATTATCTATGTGTTCTTCTGTTTCTCCACATTTTCTGATTTCCATCAAATGTTACTCCATCACAAGGTAAGTAGTACTTATTCATACGTCATATGTATACCCACTGAGGGTACAGCCAACTAATATTAGCTTAGGTATATACTCTAATATACGTCCATTGCTCTGTAGATTGGGTCTTTATGTATGACAGTTATAGAACATGAATTGACGAGACATGAGACGCTTGTTGAGGACTTGGAGAATAAGAAGAAAGACGGTACAATGATGCTATAATTTATGGTGTTATTACAATTATCAATATCTCGTTAAATAAATTAATGACGTTTGTAGTTTGGTCCAAGAAGATTACCAAGTTTGAATATGACAAAGCTAAGAAGAAATTGTCTCATGTTGTGGGAAAGCAAGAATCGCTTTTAAAAGGTATAAGTTATATATATTGGGAAATGAAGGATGAGTTGTATTAATGGTATTATATGTTTTATACTTACTTTAACCAACCTACAGTGTGTCTTTACTTGCTGCTGAATTTGTCGGAGACTCCTGCAGTTGAGCAGAAGATGAGAAACAAAGGAATAATAAAGCAGCTAGTTCAGTTGATTTCGAGGGAGAACCAGGAACTGCTGATATTGGTTGTCTCGTTCTTAAAGAAACTAAGCATTTTTGGAGTCAATAAAGATGACATGGTTAGTTTGTAAGGGACGAAAGGAAAAATATGGGTTGCACGTTTTGCTAATAGGCTAAAGAAGATGTGCTACCCAAGATATTGAAGCTCATTCCTTGTGACAATGATGTAAGCACATACAACAACAAAAAAAATAATAATATAATAAAAAATAAAATTACAGAAAAAAAAAAAAAAAAGTATGGCAGAGGTGGGATTCGAACCCACGCCATCGAAATGACTGGTGCCTTAAACCAGCGCCTTAGACCGCTCGGCCACTCTACCAATTCCGAGTGTTGGGCGCGATTTGTTTGTTATTTTAATATTCACCCTGTATTTTTCCCTCTAGATACTGATAAATGTGACTTTACGTTTATTGGTGAACTTATCCTTTGACCCAGTACTCAGAGAAGAAATGACAAGTCTGGGATTCCTTCCTAAACTCGTCAATCTACTAAGTAAGCCATGGTTACCATAGCAATGTGGCGCCGATAATGGTTTATCGTCACCTCAAATTGTACCAGGTAAAGAGACGCATAAAGTGAGTGTTCTAGCCATTCTTTATCACATCAGTGTGGACGGAAAGGGAAGGGCTGCGTTTGCATACACTGAATGTGTTCCAGTGGTATGTTATATTATAATACATGCATTGACCAATTATCTCAAATGTACTGCACATAGCTATTGCCTTACTGATATACTGACGTATGTTAATCAATACTGTACATATTTAGCTTATGAAGTTCCTACTGGAGTCCAATGATCCTCCTGAACCTGAAGTTATAGGTTTAGCCATCAACCTTTCGCTGAACCCCATCAATGCCCAGATGATGTGCCAGGGTTTGGTACCATTAATCAAGAAGGCACTCGCCATTAAGGAACCTCTCATGATGAAACTAATACACAACATTTCAAGACACAAGGGAGACTTCAAGACAGTATTTTTGGTATAAGCTTGAGTATACATGTATAATTTTATTTATTTCTATGTTTACTTCGTTTTCATAATTTCATGCTTCCATTCCTATGCTCTCATGCCAATTCTCATTCTATAGGACTACATAATTCCCTTAAGTCAGATCATAACCAGTTGCAAAGACGAAGATCTGTTAATGGAAGTTATTGGAATATTTTCCAACCTCACTATTCCTGATCTAGACTACAATAAAATCATGGTTGAGCTCGAGCTGATGGAACCGTTGGTGAAGTGCTTCAAAGTGAGATAATTACAAACAATGATAATGTGTTTACTCGTGAATATCATTAGTATTGAAAGGGTTAGAGGTCATAGAGGTTACATAAGGGGTCTAATATTCATTGTGTAATTGATCTCCATGGTAACAGTATCATTTCTTTCAGAGCTATGAATCTAAGAATGAGCTAATTCTGCTGCTAATAAAAGCCATGGGTACATTTGGAGCAGATGCAAACTGTGCTCTAACTATTGTTGAGACTGGTGTACCGCAGATATTAATAGACATCCTCAAAGGTATGATAGATCAATAATATCAATATTTGTTATTTAATAAAATTTATACTATACATTTTGAATTCTAGTGAAACAGGACGATGACATCATCGTTTCACAAATTGTGGATACTTTCCGGAGCTTGTTGTCCAACTCAAAGACTGTTCCTGCCATTATGAAATCAGGTTTTCTTTTATTACAAGATAGTTTCAAATTAATGGGGTTAACAAGCATTAATTTGCTATTTTGCAGAAGCACCTGACTATTTTATAGAGCTAATGAACGACAAAAATAAGCAGATTGCTAAGCTAAGCTCGGTTGTTGTTACCTGTTTGGCGGTAAGAGGGAGTGGGAGGGGAGGATGGGTTATTGATTAGAATTCTTTCATGTTTAATTGTAGACTCATAACCCTGAGTTCGGAGAGAGGGTAAAAGCCGAGAGATTCAAGCTACACAACTGTCAGTGGGTGGAAATGGTCACGGGTAAATCTGTCTACGATGATGATGGTTATGAAGATGATGAAGATTACATGGATCCATACTATCTTCACATGGCTACCGAGTTATATAGTCCAGAATACGGAGGGGGTGTGGTTGACGAAGACTTTATGAATCCAGATGGGTTAATAATTGAAGATGGACGTCATGCCCCTGTGCCACACCCACATTTTACGTCACCCGTTGCAATGGATTATATCGATGAGGAAAAATTGATGATGGAGGAACTGAGTATTCCGCCATCTTTAAGTGAGAGAGGGGAGGGGGATTGGTACCCTGGTATGATGCAGGAAGACATGCTTGATTATAATGGCCATCCGGCCTTTGCTGTTGGACAGCCTCCTCCCCCTACCGCCATAATGACCGCCAGACCCCCCTCTAGACTGCAATTTTAATCACTTATTTATTAATTGCTTTATTAATGATATTCATTATTTTTAATTTTCTAATTAACGACCCCTCTTGAAATTTCAATTTTACGGGTTCACCACTCACGTGACCTCACAAAGACGACACAGTAAAGGAGCAGCTCTTGAGGTGCAGCCAAAACTCGCTTGGGTGAAAAATATTTATTACGAACAAGAAGAACGCTTTATTAACTTTGCACGAAAGTCTATCCACGTATGAGGGATTTTCAGAGCTGAGGGCACCTGGTAAAGGCTATTACCCGTCTTAGTCAAGCATTTCGGCGGCCTGTAAGACTTCCCCGCCATAAAGCAAACGAGTGCTCGCAAACCAGTAAAAAATAAGGTAAACGGTTTTATTCCTTTACCTAATAGTCTATAATTATATAACCATTTAAATGTGCTATAAAACCGATATTTAGATATAATTTGCATTGCTGGTTGTGTTATGTAATAACCCGTATCATTCTCGTAGTAATACTGATATGCAGAACCCAATGGTCAGTGGTGGTTGGCCAATGGCCTTTTTCCCTCATCATTTACCCGGCATGCCGCTAAATTTCTCCCACTCGTCGACCAGCTCAAAGCCTCGTGTGGGTTTGGGTGTTATTTGTCGGTGCCTGCCACAAAATGGGACCATAGAGTGTTTATTACTCAAACGTGGACCCAAATTTGTGTCCCCTTTGAAGTGGTCGTTCCCCGGCGGTCGATTGGATGAGGATAACACTGATTCAGAGGATGATGGGGAGAGGTGTACCATTAGGGAGCTGGAGAAGGAGTGTGGGGGCGGGAGCCCGGGCGGATTGCCACCACTCATTCACATTGAGAGCTATAAATCAGGCAGAGTGAGTCATAGATAGAATAATTATGGTTTGTTTTAAATAATTAAATTATATTTTTTACTTAAAAATTGTTATATACATAAGTATATGGTTTAAAAGAATCTTTAGCAATATATTATGAAATATTTGATAGAAACAGGTAAAACTTGTAATAAAAATGATAATTGTAATTATTAATTGCAAATCAGTAAAATTTATTACAGCATGTACTTATTATTTGCATTTAATGGCACCGATTATTATCTAGTACATTTGGTTAAATATCTTGAATGCCTATAGTTTATCTTTAGTTAAAACAAAAATTGTAGGACAGTGTTTTGTTTAATCTTTTTTTGCCTTTCACTTTTCATTATTTAATCCTTGTTGTCCTTGTTGGGGGGGGGGGGAGAGGGAAGACATGTGGGATATGAGAGAGGGAGAGTGATCGAATCAAGTGTTATTCATTAAGAGGTGAAAGATTTACAGTTGTCATAGTAACTGTATTAATAGATTTGAACCATATGGATTTTACTACAGGTATTGCACACGAGCCTCCCTATCTGTGATAGTAGTAGCTGTGTGCAGTGAGTATGCGTTAGAGGGATTCATGCATGCTTTATCTATACCACCTTAGTTGTGATAATGGTGTGTGGGCGGTAATAATACACGCAATATGTGTATTAGCAGCTGACACCTTTAGGAATATTACTTTGTGTTTTAGGGCCCTTAAAAAGGCTCTTGTATAAAACCTGTTTTATTTAATTGTTTGAAGCCTGTTCAATACCGACCACTGGGAATAATCAATCCCGCCTCTTTCAGAAGAGATAAGTATACTCATACACACAAATTACTCTTTTATTAACCTTTTATAATCGCTTCTCATATGGTGGTTCCTTTTTATTCAGAGTACTTGACAGCGAGCTTAGTGTGGTCACTTACTACATGCATAATACATTATGTTTCATTAGGGTTATGATTGCATAATACATGTAGTTTCATTAAGCTATGATTACATCATTAAGTGCTTTTGTTCACTACCTCTACCATCCTTTATATAGACCCTTTATCATGTGTTTGTTATTGACTGTGAAGCTCAGACTATTTGGCTGAATTGGAACCCCGCTATCACTACTAAGCACACGGGAGAGATCGACCAATCTGCTGATGATCTGGTGTTACAAGGAAAGAAATACCCAGCGACGAACGGATTTTGTTGGACAGATTTGCACACTCTGATAGAGGAGTGTATGTCTATCGGCAACTTGGTTAGTAGATAAAGTGGTTAGATCAAGTATAAAAATCGAGAAAGGGGAGGGGAAGGGAAGGAGAGTAGATAGATTCAAGTTCTTTGTTGCTAACAGGTTAAAGTTTTTAAAAGTAACGGTACCATTAGTTGATTTATTGTTAACCACAAGTAGTATTGTATTATAACTGCCTATGCATGGTTATGGCATTATGCTATGCCAACAACAACTGGTTATGATGTCTTGGTTTTTTCTTTTGTTGCATCCACTTTTAAGGTGTTAAAACTTTTTTAATTTTTTCCCCTCTCTTGTTTTTGTTAAAACTGAACAAACTGGTTTCTTTAACCAGATTTTATCCCCACAAGTGCTGTTCTGGGGCGGTCTTTAAAAAGCCTTTATTCCCTCCCTTATCTATATTATAATAATATTCCTGCTGTGTAAATGTTTTTCATACTCTCAAGTAGCCCCTAGGGTAATATATTATAATCGGTTTTAATTCTTCTTGGCATGCTAACAGAAATAGAATTATATACAATGACTCATTAATTGATATAAAGTTTAGCTTAATATTTTTTTATTGATATACTCTGTAGTCATGTGACCTCTTGGTCATGTGACCCATCAGTCATGTGATCCTTCCTCAGTTATGTGACCATATGTGTTTGTTTTTTTTTTTTCCCATAGGACAATGACAAGACAAACACAACCGATCTTCAACATGGCCTAGTTCGCTGGGTTAAAACTAATGGTGAAAGTATCCTTAAGATGCTGATGGCACGCAGTCCTAAGCTAGAGAGACACAGACACTATGTACCTTCTGGTAACGGATCATTGAACCTTCAGAATAAAGGACCACTGGGTGGACGGCCTCGCTCCGGTTCCACGGGATCGAGAGCCAGGAAACTTCCACCTGAGAATCACTTATTCCCAACTCCAGTCATTCCAAACCAATCAATGTTTAGACCACATGATCACTATAGCAGTGCTGGGGGCAATCACCCTCCACAGCATCCACTGGCACCCCATTTACTGGGCCTACCGCTACCATTGACCCCTGGAAACATTCCCGATTTCCTAAAGCATCCCCCAGGAGACCACGGCTCACAATTATCGCAGGCAGCGGCTACTGGTGGTGACCACGCCCACATATACCATCCGGCTGCCATCCAGGGAGGAACGGGCGTGGTCCACGTACAACAACAGCCGAACCTGGGTGAAGCAACCACGCCCACACAATCATCTCAACCACAGCTCTCACCAATCAAGTCCATTTCCAGTATAGATATAGAAAAACCAGTTTCCACAGCTGGTTATCTACCATTCGAAGGGGGAAACACCGATACTACCAGCACTGACTACACCCCTAACCTTTACTCTAATGAACTATATCCACTCCACCCTCCAACCAGTGAATACGATACCAGTATATATCCCTCAGCCCCGCCCCCTCCTCCCCAGCCTCCCTCGAACTCCCAACAGCCTTCGATACTCCAAAACCCACAGGTAACTATTGACAATACCTCGCTACCAGGCCACGCCCCTACTCATCAACACGCCCCCGGCCACCACGATCAGCCGCGTTATAACCAGTCCAGACGTACCGATGTTTGTAGAAACTTTTTGAACGGGCACTGTATGTATGGTGAGAAGTGCTGGTTCATTCATCCCGATGGGAAGCCTCATCGTGAGCCTTTGCTTGGACCCGGAGGAATATTAAACACAGCTATAATGCACCAAACCGGCATGTTCCCGGGTAATCCGGCGGGAATGAGCATGGGAGGTGGAGCTGGTGATCATCAGTTTGTTAACCAATATGTTAGCCCACCGAAATCCAACGGAGCCCAGATCAATCCAGCTGGTGGTACTGGTAACCCCATTGCTTGGCAATTACCAGGGGGTGTGGCTAATCGCATGGCAATGTTTCCATTTGTTCCAAGAGGGTTTGTGGGTGGGGCTCAGTCCCAGATGCTTCTAAGGCCAATGATGTATCAAAACAGGTTTGGGATGCCACAGGGCAGCGATCAGACAGTGCCTATTGGACCAGTGCTGGACCCGGTATTGCGATTCAGATTGTTATCAGAGGGTATGATACGGGATTCGACAGATAGCCTGGTGTCTGATATCTCGGCTTTGTGTGTTCGTGCTGATCACTTCTTCATTACGTTTCTGAACCATTTCCGTGACTACCGCATCATGTTCGGGTCAGACAAACCCACTGACAACCATCATATGACTGGAGAGCATTTATTCAATAGTAACGTTACTTGCCTACACCACTCCAAGGTAACGCCCACTCTATTGGTGATCGGTACTGCAGATGAGGGTGTTTATATGTTCGATACTAAACGAAACAGTCCAGTCAATCCAGTCAATCCAATCTCACCAATACATGAACCACAGGTTTGGACTTGTAGCACTATACAACTATTTATATAGTCTCTATCTCTCTCTTTTTCTCTCTCGCTAGCAACCATCCGATGGCTTCATTACATCTCTGGTGCATTTCACTACTATTGCGGCAGCTCAGGTTGTTGTAGCTGGTACTAATAAAGGTGACGTTACTTGGTATATAGCCCAACCTCCTATGAAGGCATTCACAGTACTCGCCCATCAGAAGGCACACGCTCCTCATTCTGTTGCCAGTGTACAGGTTAGCTTACATCTTGCTTTTCAATGAATGGAGTAAACCTTATTGTATAGCATATGGCTTTCAAATATTATCATAAGTACCATTGTACATGTACATGTATATCTCTTTGTATTAGACCATGGGGGCTTGTTTGATATCTGCTGGTAGCAATGGCACTGTGAACCTATGGAACATGAAGACACCCGAGCCATTACTGATAGACAGTTTCCAGGTATTGATAGGTTCCAATTAATGCCCATTTTTTTATCCAAAGAGGGGAACAGGGTTGCTCTTTTTTTGTTACCACCTTTCATGTTTTTCTTTCATTATTAAAGGCTCATACAAGCTCACTACTGAACGTTCATGTTCTGGATACATCATGTTTCCTGACAGTGGGTGTGAACAGTACAGAGTCTGATGGTACTAAAAAATCCTCACCAGACAAGGCCACGCCTGAGACCACACCCACGGAACCATTGCCATCACAAGACACCCCTGACAACCCACCTGACCAAGAGGAGGAGTCAATAGTGTCGTCCTTTCAAAATATGTCTGTTGTTTCTCCTTCGTCGGTTACCACTACTTGTGTATCTCAGTGGGAGTACGGGAAACCTGTGAAAAATCTCAGAACCCTGGACAATCTGGGACCCATCACATGCTCCGCCTTTTATCAGCATACGTTGCTAGGCAACCGTTTCCTGGCACTGGGTTTGAAGTGTGGTGCCGTAAAGATATGCAACCTGCCCAGTTTAACCATTGCCTCTGAGATCCATTTCCAAGATATAATCGATAAGGACTGTCGATTCATAGGGCTGAACTTATCTCGTGATAAAGAACATACGTACAATTTCAACATGAAGAATCCCTTCCGAGACCTCATCTTGACTACAGTGTGGTCTGATGGACGGATAATGGTATGCCAAGTTGACCCAAGAAGAACCAGCTGAAGATTTATTCTGCTAGACACAACAGCATTCGCAGGTTTTGTTTAAATTTTTTTTTCAATTTTCTAATTTCACTTTTCTTTTTCTCTGCAAGCAATCAAATCAAGCACTTTACATGGTGCTAGCTAGCTTTTGATAGGGGTGGGAGGGGCAGGGGGCGGTGTCCAATGTGCCTGGTATTATAAATTGTTTTATTAAGAAAATACCATGATAATGTATTCCATTTTATATAGTTTGTTATTTAAAAATTTAAATTATTAATTTAACATTTTAATTTCGATGCTTTATTTTTTTTTCTTCCGAGATGTCATAAATGCATCTGAAATACTAAATTATTGGATTATAAAACTGGTAATAGTAATTTTATCTGTATCAATATATTATTATAAATTAATTTATTTAACAAAAAGAACGAAAATAAAAATAATAATGCGAAAATGAAGGCAAATTTATGCAACAAGACTTGGTTATAAAGTTTATTAAAAGTGGGAGGGGCTTTTAAGAATTTCCTGCTGCAATAAATGATATTCGGATTGGAACAGAAAGGCAGATAGACTGAAGGTGCGATTTTAGAATTACGTTGTCCCAAACAGTGCACGGTAGATAGGACTGCTAGTAATGTCTTCAGTTAAAGTGGCCGTCCGTGTTCGACCGTTTAACAGCAGGGAATCGGGACGTGGAGCCGAGTGTATCATTTCAATGCAAGGAAACGTTACAGGTACTCTGCCTGCCTTAGGAATTTGCAGTATGATTGATTTATGAATAGATCTAATGCTAAATAATTATGGAGATTATACATGCATAACTAATATCAGTTATGACTGTATTTTAGTAATATACATAAATCTGTTAATTCTGCAGCTATACAAAACCCCAAGAGCCAAACAGAACAGCCAAAGCCCTACTCTTTCGACCATTCCTACTGGAGCCATACTGATGTGAGTATTTCACATACATACATATGCATATGCTGTATATATATATACACGTATACTGATCAATTAAAGGCGCCCTAAAGTGATTATATATTGGTAGTTAAAGTATTATGTTCCTGTCATTTATCAGTTGAATGATTGAATACAGTCCGTCACATACTTTAGAGGTAGTGACTGATGTGTCTGGAAATATTGGCAGCTGCTCTCATGCATTTAACCTATAGCTAGTACCTGTCACAAACAGATAGATATTTGTATTGCATAATAATAATAATAGTAATAATAATAGTATTGGTATTGCAGCTGTATTAGTTTCTGTATTATTGTTTACATTATAATAAAAATGTAAACATTTTAAATTTGATGTTGTGGGTGGACGGCTAGCTCTGTACTTTTCACTCCATTGTTTTTCTTTTTACCTTATAAAAAGTTTCACTTGATTAGTTCATCCCATGATGATAGATATAGTATTGATAATGGTGATGGGCTTTGCTCACAGTGATTGCTTATGTGTGTTTAATACAGCCTAGTTTAGTTTTGGTACGTTGGTAAGTAGGAAATAACCTAGCTCGAATTCATTGGAATTATTCCAAAAGCTGTGTTTAATGTACATACGAGTGTATGTTATTTTGTTTGTTTTAGTGCTTTATTTGTGTTTGTTTAGAGCCATATTTATAAATTAACAAAGAAATAATTCCCTCCAATCGGGAATATTAGGTTATTAGAAATTTCATTATCCCCACCCTTCCCCCTCCCCTCCCTCTCCTCCCTCTCAATCCTATAGGCAAGTGATCCTAGGTTCGCAGATCAAGAAAAGGTGTACAATGATATTGGCAAGGAAACATTAAACCATGCCTTCGAAGGGTTAGTGACCTTTTAGCGGTTGAATGTTCATTCAGTCTTTATCCATTACTATTAGTCCCCCTCAACCAAATACATAATCATTCATTTGTATGTTCCTTCCTTCTTCAGTTACAATGTGTGTATATTTGCTTATGGTCAAACCGGCAGTGGGAAGTCATACACAATGATGGGGAAACTGGACTCCGAGGACAGAGGGATCATACCCAGGGTACGTGGGCAAGAGAAATATGGATGATATGATTGGGCTCTGGTTGTAGTTAGTGATAATATTGATTTTTGCTCTCTCGTTGTCTCTCTCTCTTGCTCTCTGTATTTTCATTTAGACTTGCGAGGAAATGTTTATGAAAATGTCCGCTAATACTAACCCTAACCTCTCCTTTGCTGTTGAAGTGAGTGACATCAATAATGTACACCTTACCATCAGACATACCCATTGATATATATATAATTGTCTGATACCTGATTTCCATGGTAATTTTTTCCATAGGTGAGCTACATGGAGATATATTGTGAGAAGGTGCGTGACCTTTTGAACCCGAAATCAACTGGTAACCTTCGAGTAAGGTGAGACAGTGGAAGGTGGGAGGGGAGGGGGTGTGGTGTTGTTTAATAGTGGACGGGGGGTTAACACTTCATTGTGTATTTCATCCAGGGAACATCAAAAGCTTGGACCCTACGTTGAAAATCTAGTCAAGCTGGCTGTGAGATCATTTGAAGATATTAAAACTCTAATGGATGAAGGGAATAAAGCAAGGTACACACTACCATATTACACTGCCCGCCATATTATACTATACTACACTAGTTATACTTATCTATTGACAGTTTGGACGTATTTATAATATTATAATAACTGTCTGTAGTAGTGCTTTATGGATTTCCTTTGGTATACTAGAACTGTTGCTTCCACTAATATGAACGCAGTGAGTAGCAGATCACACGCAGTATTCACAATTATACTGACTCAGAAACTATATGACAGTATGACACGGCTGACAACTGAAAAGGTAGTGTCTATATATGTACATTAGGGGTTCGTAATGTTATATAGAAGGGTGGGGGAGGGGTCAGGGGGCAAAAAGTGAGGGGGGTCAAGTGGACCTACTTTCATGTTTATTAATTAATTCTGTTTTTTTTTTTTATTTCTTATTTCCGTTTCAGTAATTATACAGTTTAATGAGTTGTTAGTGTCACAGTATTTTAGTTTATTGATCTTTCACTTTTCATTACAAGAGTGTTAGCTAGGAATGGAGAAGTTTCTTACATTGTTTATGCTTTCCTTAGCTCAGTTCTAATACGATTGTATTCATTGGTTTATCCCATGTATTATTGCGTATGTATGTGTGTGTGTGTATGTGTGATTGCATTGGATGGGTGTGTACTGTTTGTCTGTTAAATATACGATTCTCTGTGTTGGCAAACTTTAAATGCTAATCAGGCTTCACTGGATCCACATAGAAGCATCATATCCACTCATCGAAGGCGCCCATGATCATTACTAATTGAATTGGGTAGTATTTCAATCTAAAGTGTCCATAGTTTGAATGCAACGACACGGTGCTGTTGCCATGGAAACCACTACAGCTGCTTGGCAGTGAAATATTATTGATAGCTATATATATATATAACTCATTAAATAATGAATATATTTATGAAGGTGTTACGTTTAATGATATTATTTTCCTTTTGACTGCAGGTGAGTAAGCTGAGTCTAGTTGACTTGGCTGGTAGTGAGAGGGCCAAGGATTCAGGGGCTGAAGGGAAGCGACTACAGGAAGGTGCTAAGATAAACACTTCTTTGACAACACTGGGGAAGGTGATACACGCTCTGGCAGACCAGGCAAAGAAGAAGAAGAAAGAGTTCGTTCCTTACAGAGATTCTGTATTAACGTGGATACTAAAGGAAAACCTAGGTAAATGGTAGCAAAGTTAAACACAAAGATTACCCATTATTAACATGCATATACTAGTATATATAACCTATGGTATGAACCAGCCAGCATAACTAGTGAGACACTATAGATTAACCCCTAGGGCCTTAACCATACTATAGTAAACATACACCTATATTTATGGCTTTTATGTACAGTACAGTATAATTACCTTTGATAACTAGTATTAAATGTTGAGTGAGTGTGCTTACTGAAGTAGGTTATCTATTGTATTCAGTAGATGTCAGCTATGTACATGTACCCGTACGTACTTGTGTAGATCCATGTGTTCGGCCATTTCTTTTCTTCTTGTTTACGTACCCTACCTGTGTAATAGTCTTTACTTCCAATATTATGCATAATACTATGATATGATGTGTATGTGTACATAGATTTCGTATTGTATTTATTGACTAGCTGTATTTTCCTCCAGGTGGTAATTCTCGTACTATCATGATAGCTACGCTCTCACCAGCTGACATTAACTACGAGGAAACACTCAGTACTTTGAGGTATGGTTATATAGTGGGTGTGGCTCATCAAGCTGACTTTAATAACGATTTCATTCCAGATATGCTGACAGTGCTAAACAGATCGTATGCAAGGCTATAGTTAACGAAGACCCTAATGCTAAGGTTGGTCACATGACATGTCACATGACATCACTGTTTAATCACATGACATGTGTTGCCATGGGTACAATCGTGATATCGATGTTTTGTTGTTAGTTAATTAGAGAATTGAAAGAGGAAGTAAGTAAACTGAGAGATGTCATTAAAGCGGAAGGATTAGAGGCAAGAGTGGCTAGCCTGGGTGAGGAAATAGTATTACTACTGAAGAGAGATATTAATTAAAATAATCAATTTGGTTGTATAACGATTATAATGACCTCCTTTCCTTTTATTGTGTTCATTCTATATAGGTCTGCATGTATCTGAGAGTAGTGGTGATGGCGGAGATATGGGGAAGAACCAGACATTGGCCGAGAAGCTACAGGTAACTTTAGCTAGCTGCTCGTTGGCTGAGTGGGCGGTTATTAATGGATACTCGTATTCATAACCTTCCAGGAATCAGAGAAACTGATTGCTGAACTAAATGAAACGTGGGAGGAGAAACTGAAGAGGACAGAAGACATACAGCGGGAGAGAGAGGCAACGTTAGCTGAGATGGGGATCGCCTTACAACATGGCGGAGATGGCAAAGCTCTGGGGGTATTCACTCCAAAGAAGGTCAGTCAATAGGTTATAGGTAACCTACCTCCCTCCCGTTCCCCTCCCCTCCCCTCCCTTCTCTTTCCATCTGGTGAATGGTTTATCTTTGTTCTCTATAGTCACCTCATCTCGTTAACCTTAACGAGGACCCGTTAATGTCCGAGTGTCTGCTGTACTATATTAAGGAGGGACAGACTGTGGTTGGGTTGATGGGGGACATTGCTCTATCGGGAGAATTCATATTGGACAAACATTGCTGCTTTGAGAACAATAATGGCAAGTTAAATCAGTACTTAGGGATATTATATACATGTGTTTGTCTGTCTGTCTGTCTATCTGTCATATATTGATGCAGTATGTTTGTTTATCTGTTAGGTGTGGTTCGTATTACTGCCTATGGTGGTAGTCAGACGTTTGTCAATGGTCAGCCGGTGGAGAGTGAGCCATTAGAGCTATTAACAGGATCCAGAATAGTACTGGGGAATAATCACGTGTTCAGATTCACTCATCCTGAACAAGGTCAGTTAACCATGTACTATAGCTATAATGGACATCTTAAGTTATATTATTTCGTTAATTAATTATAATTAATTATTGTATCATTAATATACTTGTAGCTAGAGCAATTAGAAAATCTTCCAAACCGAGAAGTGAGTTTCCATTTAATTTCCTTATTATATATGTAATACTGTACTTCTCTCCTATTAGCCGATCTTAGTCAGCCATTTGACCAGCTGTTAACGCCTGATCATTCTCGTAGCTCCTCCCCGACCTCCATGGGTGGCGGGAGACAAGCTGATTGGATGTTCGCTCAGCGGGAACTCTTAATGAACGCCGGATACGATATCAGTAAGAAAATTGAAGAGAAGGAGAAAGAGTTTGAGATAAAAGAGAAACTATTTGAAATGAGGTATATAATGTTAATTACGGGTAAATGAAGGAAGTATGTTATTATTAATTTAGTTAATCCGTTTAATAATCTACGCTATTTAATAATATATGCTTGCCACGCCCCCATAATTGTTTTATTAATTAATGCATTCCAGTCCATTAATTTAGTTTTCTTTTTTTGGTTTATAGGATTAATGAGCTAGAAGAAGTTAATGTCCGAACGGCTGAGCAGCTGGCACAGGCAGCAGAAGAGAAATCACTGGTAGAGAAGCAGCTTCAGTCACAGAAGGAGGTATGACAATGGCTCTTCTATTTTTGGTTAAAATTGAATTTTTGTGTTGTCAATATATGTATTTCTAATTAAGTGAAACCCCATTTTGAATAATTATGTTAACGTATTGTAGGAGTTTGAGAAGCACTTGGACTCCATCATTCAAAATCAAGAAGCAGTCAAGTCAACAGTCGAAGAGAAGCTCTTTAAGCAGTTTGAGGAGCAGATGCAAGAGAAACTGGCACAGGCAAGTGAGGAGAAGGTGATGGTTGAAAAACAGTTGGAAACGCAAAAAGAGGTATGTACCCTTTAATTACTATAATAATTGCATTTAATTAATCTGTTATTGGTGGGAGTAGGAGTTTGAAAAGCAGCTGGACTCCATAATGGTGAATCAAGAGGCACTTAAGTCGAGTTTAGAGGAACAGCTGGTTAAGAAATTTGAGGAAGAAATGCAGGAACACTTGAGTGCCAAATTAGAAGAAGTTGAGACTAAAAAAACAAAGGTGAGTCATGTCAGGACAGTCAGTATCAGGTATTGGTGGGCTAGTTAATGAGGTGTTTATTATTTGTTTTGACTTCAGGAAATGGAGTTGTTAGAAGAGGAAATCATGAAGACGGTCCAAGACAAAGCTCATGGCCAAGCGGAACAAATGTTTGAGAACCAGAGAACTGTAAAGCCAACCACTATGAACCTCTTTATCTGCTAATTATTGTATATTTATATCTGTGCATTTGGTAGGAATATGAGAAGAAAATTGAAGAGCTCCAAGAGTTGATATCACGGAAAAGAGCTGAGGTATTTGGGGGTGTGGTTATGGGTTTGGAGGTGTGACTGGTAAATAATTATTTAATGTTTTTTTAGAACTCAAGTGAATCGGAGAGTGGGGAAGCAGAGATGGGTAAGAAAAAATGATTATAATGTATATACATATAATGTTACATGTAAATATAACTACAAAATTAATAATTTTAAAGTCTTTTTTCTCTCGTGTTCTCTCAGTTGATCTCAATCCTGCTGATTATCAAATAGCTCGTAAAGTGATTCAGAAATGGAAGTTGTACAAATACATGTCAGTTAAGGTTAGTTTACTGCATGAGTTCCCTTTACATGCCATTCATTATACACACATGTACATAATACATGCATGTTAATATACGTATACATGTACATACACATATGGTACATATATATATA